>PVKC010029828.1:0-15009 GCA_004027635.1 Crocidura indochinensis
TTGATCTCTTAAGTACTGTGATGAGTGATCTCTGAGCACAGGGTCAAAATAAAACCTGGCACAGACAGGTGTGAATCCCCCAAACCTGCAATGAATAGGAGAGTTAATATAAAAATTATATCCTACAGGGAAACAGATTAGATCAATATGTTAGAATAACCTGAGGTGGAAAATAGCTTTATATGTAACTTCATGCACTTGCTTGGGTGCATCTCTGTGTAGAGCCACGATGGCAGGACAAGTACAGGAGTGAAAATACTGAGCCTTTAAGTGGCCACCCAATATTAACTAATTTAGATTCAGAAGGTTCGAGAGAGGGCATCATCCAGAACCTCTCCAGGCCTGGTTTCCTGTTTGCATGATCAGGACTTGCCTATCTGTGAAAGGAATACTTCTCCCCTTTTATCTCCTAAAACAATGAGCCCCCCTGGTGTTCCCTTCTGTCAATAGAACCCCGATTCATTTCAGAGCAGCACCATAACCTGTGAGCCATCACCTACCTGGTGATGGTCTTCAGCAAAGCCACCAGCAGACCTAAAGCTGCCCATGATCCTTTCTGTCACTTCTCCATATCCCTGATATTTGAATCTGTGGTGAGTAGGAGTGAAATCATGAGCTGCATTTTCTCTTCCTGAATCCTTACTGATTGGTAAATCCAGAAGGCCCTGGAATAGCTTACTTGGGCATCAGCTCACGAGACATTGAGTCAATGTTTTTACTTGAAGAAATTTTACTAGATTGATTTTATTTAAACCTGATTGGAAAATAATTCACTTTCAATTATTTTGGTTTTAAAAAATGTCTTAATGTAAATCTCTCTGAATTACAAAGTTATTCACAGTTGAGTTTCAGGCTTATGTCCTCAACACCAATCCCTTCACCAGAGTCACTTCTCACAATCACCTTCAACTTTCAAATTTTATAAAAATTTTTAAGATATAGTATGAGGTATTGAGTGTCTTTATATTGTGGAACATTCACCATAGATATTCTAGGCAAAAATATCAACTTATCGTATTAGCTTTTCTTTATATTTTATATTATAACAATGTATGTACATGAGTAGGGAAATACCTTAGAGCTTTGTTCTCAGGAAATTTGACTACACCCTGCATGTTGATATTTACAATCACACTGTTGGCCATTCAGTACCAGAATTTACCAATTTATCAATAAATGTATCTTCCTTGGCCAATCTCTCCCCATCTCTCTCTATTGGCCTCCATATCCAACATTCTGTTTTGCCATATATGTCAGACATGATTAGGTTCTGTTTGGAAGTGACAGGACAGAAACCATTAGTATCTCAGAGTCTGACACTCTTATTTCTCTTAGAAGATATCTTTAACCCATTCTTTCCCCTTTTGGGACCGAAAAGAATTTATTCTGTCTTTTTATTGAAGGACACAAGGGTACTTCCACATTGTGGCTTCTATAAATCTAGATTTAATAAGAGTGTTTTAAAATACCCACTAGATTTGGGTTTTTTTTTGGCACATCTTCATTGTTCATTCTTATGACAATCCTCATCTCAGTTTTTTTGGGGGTTTTTTTTTTTTTTTTTTGGTTTTTGGGCCACATTCGGTGGTGCTCAGGGGTTACTTCTGGCTATCTGCTCAGAAATTGCTCCTGACAGGCACGGGGGACCATATGGGACACCGAGATTCAAACCAACCACCTTTGGTCCTGGATCGGCTGCTTGCAAGGCAAACGCCGCCATGCTATCTCTCCGGGTCCCTCATCTCAGTTTTTGAGGACTCTCTAGAAGTCTTCCCTGGGGTAAGGACCCATCTTCCTTCCCTCCTCAGGACACCAGGGATTCTTATGTGAGGGGATTCCACTAAGTACTGACTAAGTCGGGACTCTGGAGAGCTGCCTCTCTGTAGAATATGAAAGACTGTGACCCAGTCAGTCAGTTCATCCCTTATGGAACAGGAGTGATCTCTCCTAGCTGTAAGGATGCGCCTCCCAAGGCTTCCAATCTTGAAGTGTGACTTCAGCTCTTCTGGGGCTCCAAGATGCTGTGTACCCTATAAGCTTGGACAAAATAAACTTATCTCTGACTCCAATCTTGAAAAAGTCTCGTTAATTTTTTCATCCTGACACACTCACCTAGAGAATAGAACTAAAACTAGAGATATAGACATGTAGATATAGAAATAGATTATTTACAAAATTTATGGATATGCATATTATGCACTATGTATGTATTTGTACATCCCATATGGGATGCCAGGGATCAAACCCAGATCTATCCTGGGTCGCCATGTGCAAGGAAATGCCCTTCTATTGTGCTATCACTCCAGTCCCTGGAAAATAATCTTTTGATCACCAAAAAGTAGTACAATTTGTACCAATCATTTAACTGAGAAACACTATGGACAACTAAACACCATTTAGGAGGAAAAAAATATTAGCCTTCACAACTCAAGAATCTATTTGCCGTTGGGGCCAAAGAGATAGCATGGAGGTAAGGAGTTTACCTTTCATGCAGAAGGTCATTGGTTCAAATCCCAGTGTCCCTTATGGTCCCCCGTGCCTGCCATGGGCTATTTCTGAGCAGATAGCCAGGAGTAATCCCTGAGCGCCGCTGGGTGTGGCCCCAAAACCAAGAATCTATTTGCTGAACCTCCCTTTAATCCCAAACTTTACTCTTGTCTTTGCACAATCTCCAATATCAGTGACGGTCTAAAATGAGAGTGAAATATTAATTCCACCAGTGAGAATTTGATATAGCTTGACTTTAGACACCATGAGGACTCAAGAAAATCACTGAGCAAATAACTAAATAAAGTTGTATATGCCTGTAAGGGGGCAGGCTGCAGGGGATGGCAGGGGAGCTGTGGACTCTGGTGGAGGGGAGGAAAGGGGACATTGATGATGGTATTGGCATTGAAACATGGCATGCCTGAGAGAACTGTATGATAAATGATGTTATAAATCAGATTCTCTTAATAAAAATGAACAAAAATAGAAATAGAACTACAAAGAAATTCAAACAAGAAAACAATGAGTTCAATGGATTCTCCCAGGTTGTTGTGACCCCCATTTCTAAGCCCCAGTTACCAGATTCCCAAAAACCTCCCATCACCAATTTTTGTCTATGAGGTTCATGTGTTTGTGCTGGTTCATATGATGCCTCTGTGTGCGTGCGTGTGTGTGTGTGTGTGTGTGTGTGTGTGTGTGTGTGTGTGTGTGACCCAACTCCTATTCCTAATTATTGGAACTTCTGCTGGTGTCAGGAGTCCTGGGGCTTATGACAGCATGAAGGAGGAACCCCCCACTGCCGCAGAACTGGGGTCTTCATCAAGGGTTGAACCAGAAGAAGCCCAGCAGGGGTGGTATGAGCCCAGGGGCTGGGAACACCTTAGGACACACCACCCTGACAACTCATGCAACAGTGCTAAGGGAGGCAGCAAGAACCAGGAGAAACAAGGCCACTTAGAGGACTCTTCCCTCCACTCTCATCCTCAGGTGTAGGGCCCCCTTCAGTACTGTTTGCAGCATCCTGGGTACTCACCACAGATGGAGCATATTGGTTCATTCTGTGTCATCAAGCTTTCACATGCACAAATCACTCAGTGACCATACTAGGATCCTGGCAGGCTGGAGTCTCTCAGGCTGGTGGACTCTAAATGTATTGTTGGGGCCTGCTAGGCTTGGGGTCACTCAGCTTCATTGAGTCCAGAGTGATGTTCCAGGAGGTTTCTTTGAGGTCAAACCTCCAAAAGCCCTCCAAGCCCCTCTGCAGAAATAGACTCTCATCCAACACAAAGGGCAAATGATTGAACATAGTTTTCTCCAAATTTACTTGATTTATTTCTTGTGGGGGGAGAAAAAGGCGGTAGTACTCAAGGCTTACTTCTTTTTTAATGACTTTATTTAAACACTATGGTCACAAGATTACTCATAATACAGTTTTTTCATAATTACAAAGTTGTTCATGATTGCGTTTCAGTCATACAATGTCCAATATCCTTCACCAGTGCACTTTTCCTGCCACCAATGTCCACAGTTTACCTCCCACTTTGCCCTGCTTGAGTGTATGGCTGATAATTATCATCATCATCATTATCATCTTTTTTTCAGTTTCTTCTATTCCTCCTCCTCTTTTTCTCCTCATTCTCTTCTCCTCCTTCTCCTCCACTTTCTTTTCCTCCTCTTCTTCCTCATCTCCTCCTTCTCCTTCTCCTCCTCTTCCTTTCTTCTCTGCTGCCTCCTCCTCTTCTCCTCCTCCTCCTCCTCCTCTTCTTCATCATCTTCTTTCTCTATCTTCCAAAAAGACATTGTGGTTTGCAATATTGTTCCTGAAGGGGCATCATGCATATCACTTTTCTCCTCTCAGCACCCAGTTCTTGTCCAGTGTGATCATTCCCAACTCTCATTGTCATAGTGCTCCCTTCTTTCCTTGACCTACATCCCCTGAGTTTTGTGGGAAACCTACTACTATGCATTGGTTCTCCCGGCCCTCCTCTTTATTGTCTCTGGATGTTATTACCATAATCTCTAATAAAGATCCCAGATCTCAGGGAAGGACAGTCCCAATCCCTCTGACTCAGTGAAGGCTTATTTCTTTTTCTGTTCTCAGGAATCGCTGTTAGAAGACATAGGAAACCATATGGGATGCAAGGAATTAAACTCCAGTCAGCTGCATGTAAGGTAGGTAAGCACTGTTCCTGCTGTGTAATTGGTCTGGCCTTCCATCTTTACTTCATATTTGCCAAGTGGTTTCCTTCTAATACATTTCTCTGATCACTTTGCATAAACACAGCAAGACCAGAGAATTTTTTATTGCCATATCCCATTATTTACTGAGAGGTTCTGCAGATTGGCTAAGGACAGGGAAGTGACTTTCGCATTCATATAATAATAGTTTACTTGTCACATTGGGATCACCTAGGGATGGCCAGTGTGAAAATGTGAAGCTCGGTATGTGAGCTGGAGGTGGCCTGGCAGGGAAATCAATTCATCCCATCCATGTCCATGACTGGGGCACTTCATATTACACAGGTATATTTGAGAGAGAAGGTTTGTTCTACATTCTGAATCAACTAGAGCATATGTGTCTATGAGTTTTATCCTTAACCTTCATATCTCAGAACATGAAAAACTCACATAGATTCCATGAACTAGCAAGGATTTTGCACATGTAAATACAGTTTTCTTCAAGCTCCTCTGGGATTGGACAAGAGGGAGCACTAAGAACTGGACTGTGGGGCCAGAGTGATCACACAGTAGTAGGGATATTGCCTTCTAAGTGGCAGACCTGGAACAGACCCGAGTTCGATCCCAGGCAACCTATATGGTCCCCAGAGCTTGACAGGAGTGATTTTGTTGTTGTTGTTGTTGTTGTTGTTGTTGTTTTGGGGCCACACCCGGTGACTCTCAGGAGATACTCCTGGCTCCTGTACTCTGAAATCACCCTGGACGGTTTGGGGTCCATATGGAATGACAAGGATCAAACCCTGGTCTGTCCTGTGTCATCAGTATGCAAGGCAAATATCCTACTACTGTGCTATCACTCTGGTCCCAAACAGGAAATTTCTGAACACAGAGCCAGGAGTATCCCCTGAGTGCCACCGAATGTGGCCCAAGCCCCCAAAAAGAATTGGAGTGAGTTCATTGTGTCCAGAATCCACTTTGGAGATGCTATAGATGCCTCTCCACAACTGTCTATGCCTCCCAAGGTGGTCCCATTCTCCTGCAGGCCCCGAAGATGTGGTAGAGGTGACACTCATGTTACCTTTTGCCCTCAGTAGAGTCTGGGAAGGGCAGCAGAGTAGAGTGGTCAGAATCAACTCTCCATATCTCTGGGCTATTAGGATACCAGAACAAGTGTAAGTACGGAACATATGAACAGATAGAGGCCCATGGGCCTGATAATCTGGGTGCAGACTTCATTAAAGAGACAAGGACAATAATATACAAGGACATGAGGTTCGGCAATGATCAGAGACAAAACTATTGGTGCACACTTCTGTAGGGAACACATGATGAGGTCAGAGACCCAGGAATGTGAGACCTTCCCAGAAACAATCCAGAGAAATTCCTCAAGAAGACACACTGCCACACAGCTCCTGACATAAATGCTTCTTGAAGACCAGGTGACAAGCCAAGCCTGGGAATATCACAAGGACTGAAATCTTGTAGAGGGGAGATATAGGAGGTTAGTAGACATGTAGGATATGAGTCATTTCCATAATGGTCTATCCACACTAAACCATGCTCTCTCCACATTAATGCATCATATTCTGAAGAGTAATTCTGCATGCTATATAGGAAATTCAGAGGATTTATGTAGAAATAGTGCCTATTCTAGAAGGTCAGAAAAGGCATTCAGCAGAGCGCCCCCTCCTGATGTTGAGGGGATGTGATGCTCTGTGTGGGCACGGTGCTCTTCTTCTCTCCTCAGCTTCTGCATCATCATCATCATCATCATCATCATCTGTCAGCGCCCTGTGGAGCACTTCTCGGAGGGTTTTCCTGCCTCGCTGCTGCCTGTGTCGTCCAACAAAGAAATAGATGATGGGGTTGACTGTGCTGTTCATGGCACAGAGGAGTGTTATGATGTCTGATACCTCAGACAGATAGATTCTAAGGCACAGTGATGGACCACAGGCCAAAAAGACTCCTCTCGGTACATTGAGCAGCAGGAAGGCCAGGACATTGAGCAGGATGGTCCGGTAGAGCCTGCTGGGCTTTCTCTGCCTGGAGTAACACTGGACCCGGATAAACAGAATCAGGCTGGACACAAAGAGCACCAGCATCATAGAAAGGAACATGATTCCGGATATTGACAACATTAAATAGTAAATTCCAACAGACAGCATTATTGAAAACCAGGAAGCAATGAAGAAAACCCAAATGAAGGTGCACACAATGCTGGAGAAATGTGTCGGGCGGTGGCATTTGTACCAGGTGGGCCAGAGCACTGAGACACAGCTCTCAACACTGATGGCCATGAGCAGGCTCAGACTCACTGAGTAAAAACACATGGTGGAAATCCTTGAAATCCATAATAAAAGTAGAGAATAATACCGAGGGTTAAGAAAATTATATAAAAATTCAAATACAAGGTCAAAAACATTGCCTAAGAGATAGATGAAGTCTGAAACAGCCAAGTTGAGAATATAGACAGAGAAGTGGTTTCTCTTTATGCGGAAACTGAGCAGCCAGATGACAATCCCATTCCCCAGCATGCCACAGAGGCAAATGAGCATAGTGACACTATTAATGATTACATATACCAAGATTTCCGTATGCCAAGGAGTATGTGTGTTCAGTGATGAAATATCTTCTTCTACCTGGAATTCAGCCCAGTTGTTCCAGTGTAGTGGAAACATGTCCCTGGTATTATTTCTGGGCTCAGGAGCCATCTGTGGATCCTGCTGCTATGGTTCCCTGTGAAATAGAGCTATAGACAGTAACAAGGTCCCTTATATCAGGGTTGTTCTGTCCCTGAACCTTCAGACCCACAGACCAAAGAACAGCGATCAAGGAGCTTGTTCTATTTATGAAGGTTCTTCCCTTTCCTGCTCTCACCAGCCACCAGTATTAGAAGTCCATCTTCACTCCCCAGCCAGTGTTGCTCCTGCAATGCCTGTAGGTCTGTCCCCAACTGAGCACACCAGAACAGCTCCTGATGGCCTGCTCTAGGAGTTGGTGATGAAGAGTCTGTTCATGGCTCTGCCCTTGGAAAATCTTCCTCCACTTGGGGGTGGTCTGTGTGTTGGAGAAAAATGAAATTGCTCAAAAATGAAAGTTCACACAAATTTAACATCTCTTGAGTGAGGCCAGGCGGTGGCACTGGAGGTAAGGTGCCTGTCTTCCCTGCGCTTGCCTAGGACGGACGTCTATCCCCCGGTTCCCATATGGTCCCCCAAGCCAGGAGCAACTTCTGAGCGCATAGCCAGGAGTAACCCCTGAGCGTCACCGGGTGTGGCCCAAAAACAAAACAAAAAAAATCTCTTGATGTTATTTTATTGTTATTATGATACAGAGCATAAACAATAATATTGGAGCCCTTGCAACAGATATTTTCTCACACACAAACACCAGTCCTAGTTTGGAGGAAGTTGAAAACTACTAGGTTTGCTATGAAATGGTCCTGGAATGGCTGAGACAAAATCTCAAAGAGAGATTGCTTCCCTAACAGGAAATTGTGGTATATCTCAATCTTTATCTTATTGATAGTTGCAAACATTTATTTAGTCTAAATATGAATCTCCGTTCTGTTGTACTAAGTATGTATATATTTGAGCATTTACCTCTTTATTTGGAAAACAGCATCAAGAGAAATATTGAAGCTGAAATAGTTAATAGTTATTTAGTTAGTTATTGATAGAATGCTTTATACCTTCTTGCTCTGCTAACGGCTCTTTCCTCTCAGATAAAAGGAAAAACTATTTTTGGGAGGGGACATATCTGATGCATATTCAACTTCTAGTGACTTGCTAATCTCTGCCTCAGAAATTACATCCAAAGTTTGACCTGGAATTAACAATAGGTTGCTAAGAAAGCATTTTTCAGGTAAAGATTTGCCCCTTTTAATTGAGCTTATCTTGTCAGTAGTCTTTGCCCCTTTTTATTCAAACTGTCTTTTTAGTTAGAATTTAGAGGAGACTTTGGAAATACAGTTATTAGTTGAAGCCCTAAAAGTAAAAGGCCTGCAGATTATAAAGAAGTTTATAGATTAAGTAGAATGAACGACAGTTATCTGAGCTTTTGTTAACAAGAGAGTAACACTGCAAAAAGAACAGATGTGAGATTTTTTTTACATACTACAAAAAATTATGACTTACAAAAATATTACTTAAGTAGCCAGCTGTAATCTTCAATAAATTAGATTCAGATTCACCCCCCACTTCTGAGTGTGACTCTGTTTCTCACTACCAACTCCTGTGTACCCACCTTCCTCAGGGGCCCAGAGAATTTCCTTATTGTCTCATCAAACAGGCTATGAAACACACACACACACACACACACACACTCATAATAACCACTACTGAATTCACAGAGATGTTCTAACTCTATAACAGAAGAGATTGCATAGTCATACTGCACAGTAAATCATGATTAATAGTAACTACATAATATTCATTTATACATATCAACAATTAATATTTTATAATTGTAGTATAATCACATAATTTTAAATAAATAGTGATTAAAATCAGTTATATCAAATTTATCAGAATAAGAAATTCCTCAAAAAACATAAGAAAAAGGTATGGAAAGAATTTCCCCATGACTATTCTGCTCAGGTAATGATTTTTCTTTTTCATTTAATGTAATGACAACTTGCAAGTAAAGGGGTAAGAACTGCCTTCAAACACTCTAATATATCACCCCAAATATCTATAATACTCTTGTAGAGCTCACTCACTCCTTTTAGGCTAGCCACTGCTCATAGTTAGAATCATGTTTCCTTCATCTCTGAGAAGAGCTTCAGGACACAGGCCTTCCAGCTGCCACATGAGTCCCCACAATGGTATTAGACACAACCACTGGCAGAAAGAAAAACAAGGAACACATGTGACATTCATGTGAGGATTGTCTGCAGGTTGGCTTGAGGCACCTTCACCCCCCTCTAGTTGTAAAAGTTCTGGTCCAGGATCCTCCTGACCCCTTAGTTCTTGGGATTGGCACCAAATACAGTATATAGGCAGACCCACAACTCTAAGGATATTCTAAAATTCAAGGAGACTAATGGCCATGGAATGTAATGGCCATGGATATTCAAGTGAGAATTTAATCACTTAGCTGCACAAATGTCATGAGATATCATAGGATCTTGCCACTGGATATAAATATTATTTGTAAATAATTAATCCCTACTGGGGCTGGAGAGATAACATGGAGGTAAGGCATTTGCCTTTCATGCAGGACAGCGTTTCGAATTCCAGCATCCCATATGGTCCCCTGTGCCTGCCAGGGGCAACTTCTGAGCATGGAGCCAGGAATAACCCCTCAGTGCTGCCAGGTGTAACCCCCCCCCCAAAATATTTAATTTTTTTTGTTTGTCTGAAAATATTCACTTCATTCCCCTCACAGAGGACTAACAGCTGACAGTTGACCTAATCATGGAAGCAAAAATTTCTCTTTCTTATTGTAAACAAGAAAAGAACTCCTCTCACTACATTTATTCAGGTCTGATTATTAAAAATGAAAAAATTTTATGGCTATAGAATAAAGGAGAAATGACAGAGAACTTGTTCATACAAAATATGAAATAAGAAATGCAGAATGTTTACATATATGTACAAATACATATATGTATAATATACATATTCACAGATAGTGTAAATAATTTATTTAGTGCAGGGTGTGAGGGCTCAGGGAGGAGGGCGGGTGGATCCTGGCTGCTGGTTCTCCACCGAATCGTAGTTTGATCCTGAGCCTGTCTCTACACAGCATGGGGCCTGGGGTGGCCCCAATGTCGAAGGCTTTCTCCCTTGCTTGGGCAGGCTGGGAACCTTGGTAGACCCCCAGCTGCACCCTCTCCTGCCCCCAGCCTTCAGATGAGTCCAAATTTGGGGGTGTTGTGAGCTGCTCATTTTTTCTAAGCAGTATCTGGCAATATCTTACTAGTCTACATATTCAAAACTGAACGGGGGCTATGTGGTGCCCCCACGCGCACCACATATGTTAATAATATATCCCATCCTTAAGTTATGTTTTGTGTATGTAGAATGTCCATCTGGTATTCTGCCCTTTTGCACACCCCTGTAAAGCTGATTTCAATTTTCAGCTCTATCACCCCCAACCTTCAGTAACCCCCATTTACTCTTTCTAACTTCTGTTCTCCACATTCCTAATCACACACCAACGTGTTTCACTGGATTTAACAAACCCCAATTATATCAAAAGACATGAATGTACACTTATGGCTTTGAATATTTTATATCTATTTTCTTTGACAGCTAAATCTTACTAAATATTCTAGTAAACAGTGAAGATTTTCCCCACTTTTTATCTTTTCTTCTCTTTGTGAACTTTTCAATAAGAAATATTCGGTGGAAGGGTACTTCAGTTTAATTCCTATGTTTAAGCACGTCATGGGAAGTTTTATACATGTTCCTGCATCCACCATATGGGCCTATAAAACCATGTGGCATTGTTCCTTGTTTGCATAGGCACATTAAAATGGGAAATACCTACACTCAAATAAATTCTTATCTAATAGAGATAGTAACTCCCAAATCTTGTAGTGCAATGGGACCTTACACCCTGAACATTGGCATAATGACCTGCACAGGCCTCTCCATTCTCCATTCACCCCTGAACTAGAAAAGCTATCTAAAAAAGACCCAAGATTTTTACAACAACACCTGGAAACAATCTTCTACCAGGAAAGACCCTTGTATTTAGGCCAAGGATTTTCCTTTCCATGATCCCCATATTTTGGTGGGCCGATGCAAACAATTATTGCCACTCTAATGCCGTTTTTACTGTACTCCTTTGACTCTTATCCTTAAAAAGAAGCACCTACTTTTGAGGCTAACTTAAACTAATATACATACGCATGGAAATGTAAAAAAAGTACTAAGCCTTCAATGTTTAAGGAGTTACATAAGTTTTATTGCTTTAGAATGCTTGCTGTGCTGCTAAGAAATATGTATTACAATCTGGGGTCTTGAGGGACAAAGTAACTGTACATAGGTTCTGTTTTATTTTTCTTAATATTCTTTGGCTGAAAGCTCAATGTTAAGTCAGCAACGGGACTTATGTGAATTCTGTTTATGGGTGATCGTCCTTCCACTGTAACTTTACCTTGTCCTCTCTCTTTGCATCTTTGTTCTCATAATTAAAAAGAAATAATTATTTATAGATGTACATGTCTGTTTCTCAAGTTTTTAGTTTTGTTCTCTGGGTGAGTGTGTCAGGATGAAAACATTAATGAGACTTTTTCAAGATTGGAGTCAGAGATGAGCTTATTTTGTCCAAGCCTACATCACAGCCTGGAATCACACTTCAATATTAGAGATTTTGGGAGGAACATCCTTACAGCTAGGAGAGGTCACTCCTGTCCCACGAGGTATGAACTGACTGACTGCTTCACAGTCTTTTAGATTCTATAGAGGCAGCTCACCAGAATTCCCTGATTTAGTCTATACTTAGTGGAATATTCTCACATAAGAATCCCTGGTGTCCTGAAAAGGGAAGCAGATGGGTCATTACCCCAGGAAAAACTTCTACAGAGAGTCCTCAAAAACTGAAATGAGGACTGTCATATGAATGAGCAATAAAGATGTGACAAAAATCAAATGATCTATTGGGTGTATTAAAACATCTTTTATTACATCTAGATTTATAGAAGCCACAATATGGAAGCACCCTATGTCCCTCAATGAAAAGACAAAATAGATTATTTTCAGTCCCAAAAGGGGAAAGAATGGCTCAGACTTTGAGATACTAGTGGTTCCTGTCCTGTCACTTCCAAACAGAATCTAATCATGTCTGACATATATGGTAAAACAGAATGTTGGATACCGAGGTCAATAGAGAGAGATGGGGAGAGATCGGCCAAGGAAGATACATTTACTGATAAATTGGTAAGTTCTGAGACTGAATGCCCAACAGTGTGATTGTACATATCAACACTGCAGAGTATGGTCAAATTTCCTGAGAACAAAGCTTTTAGGTATTTCTCTACTCATGTACATACATTGTTATAGGAAAACTATAAGGAAAAGCTAATACAGTGAGGTGATATTTTTACCTATAATGTCTAGGGTGAATGTTCCACAACATAAGGACACTCAACACCTCACACTGTCTCTATAAATCAAAAATTTGTATAAAATTTGAAAAATGACGGTGGTGAAGAGAAGTGAACACTGGTGAATGGATTGCTGTTGAGGAACTTGAGCCTGATATTCAACCATAAATAACTTTGTAATTCAAGGAGATTTTCACTTAAGAAATATTTTAATATAAAAAATTGACAGTGGATTATACTTCAATCAGGTTTATATAGAATCAATCTAGTAAACTTTCTTCAAGTAAAAACATTGACTCAATGTCTGATCCCTGACCTAACCTAAGTGATCCATTCCAGTGTCTTCTGGATTTACCAATCAGTGAGGATTCAGAAAGAAAAAATGCAGCTCATGATTTCCTTTCTACTCGCCACAGGCTCTAATAGCAGGGATATGGAGAAGTGACAGAAAGGATCAGGGGCAGTCTTAGATCTGCCTGTGGCTTTGTTGAGGAGTGCCATCAGGTAGGTCCTGTTCAACTGCTCACGGGTTATGGTGCTGCTCTGAAATGAAGGGGGGCTTATTGACAGAAGGAAACACCAGAGATAGAGCAGGGAGAGGGCTTCCTTTCACCAGCAGGTAAGCCCTAAGCATGCAAAAAAAACCAGGCAAGGAGGGTCACTAGGTGATGCCCCCTCTCAAACTTTTGAAATCTAGTTTGTTAATATCTGGTGGCCACTTGAAGGATTCTGTATTTTTACTCCTGTATTTGTCCTGACATTGTGATTCTACACAGAGATGTGCCCAAACAAGAGCATGAAGTTGCATGTAAAACTATTTTCCACCTCAGTTATCCTAGCATGTTCATCTCTTCTGTTTCCCTGAAGGATATCATTTTTATATTAGCTCTTCTATTCATTGCAGATTGAGGGGTTTCATGCCAGTCTATGAGCAAGTCTTCATCTTGGCTCTGTGCTCAGAAGTCACTCCTGGTAGTGCTTAAGGAAGTATATGGGGGTTCAAAGATGGGGGAAGAACCCAGGTTACCTGCATGGGAAGCAAGTGTATTACTCGCTTTAGTATCTCTACAGCCCCAACCCTCAATTTCTCTACAAGAACCTGAAGAACAGCAAGGCAGGGATAGACTGAACCCTCCTCTGACTCAGTTTGTGTCTGGGACTCAGTTGGGACAACACCCCCCCCAGATCACTGCAGTTCCTAGAGGAGCCTGGTTCATGCTCCTCTGTAGATCTGACCCTCCCCTTGTCTTCATTCTCTTTTCTCTTTTTTCTTGTAATTGAGCTAGGTCAAAGCACAACCATAGAGAAACAAGGATTTGACACAGAGGCAGGAACAATCATTCTCACTCAGGACAGCCAGAGATAATTTCCCATAGAGACCAAATCACAGCCTTTGTGCTGATGAGACTCTCAGCCTTGGCTCATCTCGGGACTCTGAGCTCATGGAGAGACAGATAGTGCTGAGCCATGTGCTTAGGAAGGTAAGGAGTGGGTGTCCCATCAGGACCCTCAGATTTCTTGGGGTTCTTCCTCTGCATCCTGAACCTCCTTTCCCTTTTCCAGAAATGAGAACAACAACCCCTACTTGCCCTCTGGACCCTGAAAATCTCACATGGGGGACAAAGAAAGCCGCTTCCTCCCTCAGACACAGCGAATAGAGAGAGACACAGAGATGCTCAGGGCACTGAGGAGGGAGAACAGGGCCAGGACAGAGAGCAGAGAACTCACATTTCTCCTCACCTGAAACTTGTGTAGAGAGAGGTGTGTCCTGTTACTTGTTGAGCCCAGAGCTGGTGGAGTCCCAGGTTTCTCCGTGCTGTGGCTCAGAGTGATGTCCTGTGTGCCGTGTGGTCAGTGCTGGCCACAGGCTGAGCCGTGAGTTCTGTTCCAGAATCCCTGGATCCCTTTAGCACTTATCTCCTTCATCACGTGGGCCCGACTCAGAGAAGATTCTTTAGTCCCAGAAGAGCTGGGTTGGGTTTTCCTGAAAGCTTTTTAGATGCAATTAGAGTCAAGTGCTCATCTCTGTATCCTAATGTAATTTCTGCAGAGAGAGTTCTCATTCTTTCTAAGATACACCGAAATCAAGGGTCCGTAATCAAATGAGAGTTAGGGGCCAGAGTGTTAGTGCAGTGTGATGACATTTGTCTTGCCCATGGCTGACCCAGGACAGATCAAACTAATTAGTACTCTAAACTCTGCTTTCCTGAGAAGGAAAGAAGATGGGATTCATTCCTGGCCAAAATTTGTTCACTCTCCGGGTTGAAGATTCGCTAAAAATTTGATCC
>PVKC010029829.1:0-15000 GCA_004027635.1 Crocidura indochinensis
GACTTCTGAGCGCATAGCCAGGAGTAACCCCTGAGCGTCACCGGCTGTGGCCCAAAAACCAAAAAAAAAAAAAAATAATAAAAGATCACTATTGTATGTTTTTATGTGGGCATGGGTACATAGAGAGAGGACTCCTCTATGAGAGACAAACCTAAATTGTAAACAATCCATGCCTATAGTGTACATAGCCCCTCCTATATACTATCTCCTTCCCCCTTCAGAAATCCTACTATCCCTTCACCCCACATTTCCAATCCAATATCCTGCCTTATTAACACTCTTTATCCTAAGTTCTTAACCCATTAGGTATCCAGACCTACCTCCTACCCCAATAAGTCATCACCCAGCTTCCAAGTGAAGGGACACCCACTCAGCCCCACATCTCGGCCCTCGGCAAGTAACTACAACCAACACCCCTGCTGACTCATGCTCTGTGGTCCTTCTCACCCCCCCCCAAATGTGGACTGTTGTTTGATACTGGACTCAGCTCCAGAAGGCTCCCCAGTGCACGAACTCTACCTGAGCTCTTTCTGTCACAAATCATTTCTCAATCTCAACACGACCAGTGTGTGTGATGAAAATGTGACCTGAATCCCACCCCCCACAAGAATATATCAAAAGACAATGGGGAAGCCTATATTTCCTTTATAAGTTTAAGACCTATATAATACTACCTCTTAACTTGTTTATCCCCAAATGTAAGGTAGTTTCCTGCATCACTTTGTTTTATACCCTTAATATTTTTTAAACTTATTTTTATTTATTTTTTCCTTTATATACATGTGAGTACGTTTGTATATGTATATTTTTGTCTTGTTTCTGTATTCTTTTCTTCCTTAACTCCACCTGTTTTGGCTCTGTTTGATACAAAAACCTACAATAAAAAGTTTTGCCTGGATAATAGCTGAGGTCAAAACCAGAGATGATGGAGCCTGACACTTTCATCTCCAAATGTACCAGCAATACAGTATAGCACCATTTCTTCTTGCAAAGGCATACTAAAAAGGGGAAATTTTACATATAGAAACAAGCCCTTATCTACTAGGGATAAAAATTCATACACTTTACAATACAGAGGCACCCCCACCATGAACATATGTCATGTGAACCCAATTTAGATTCCAGGTGATTAGACAGCGACCATATAACCCTGAACCCTAGATCCCAAACAGAACTGACACAGTTCTCTGCAACAGCTCCAGGAACCAATCTCCCTCTGGGACATTTTTAATACTGTTTTGACATCAATATGTGTTGTTTTTGATATGACCACCTGACCACGAGGAAATGGTCTAAGAGTAGGTTGTCTTACCTCACCTCCTAACCATAAGATGAAATCAGAAGACATGTCATCCTTTGATTTGTACAAAAGTCAAGTTCACTATCTACAGAAGACTGACTGTGACAACCATGACTGGGCAGAACTTATCCTGGGACCAATAAAAAAGACTCTTTGGCCTATGATCTGTACAACAACCAAGATCTCTAATTACAGAGGTCTGATTGAGAGCTGCAACTGAGCAGATCTTCTGGAAACATAATGAAAGTCTATCCTATGTTTCATCCTAGGATCGGGGCAAAAACAAGACCAACAGCTACAGAAGACTGATTAAAACAACAGTGATGGAACAGAACTCCTAGAACTTTAAAGAAAGATTCTATCCTAGGCTCTATCCTTTGACCTGTGCAAATAACAAAATATCTAGCTACAGAAACTTGATTTTATCATCCAGGATGGAGTGGAATGTTTCCAGACACCACAAAAGAACCTAGGGAAGAGTAAAAGAACATGTATGAAGCCTGTAGATATTCTCATAACAGTATATTTCAAGGGCGAAGAAACTTGTATCTCTTAGGCCAAGGGAATTCCCTTTCTAATCTCCCCAATGTGCAAGAGAAAAAAGAGAACCACAAATTAAAAATTTTTAGTTTTGTTATTGATGTTGTTTGTTGGTTTCCCCCACTGTGGGTTTTTTTGGGTGCTTTGTTTTGGTTTTATTTCAGTACCGTGGTTATTGTGCGGTTGTTGCCTTTCTTGCTGTGGTGCTTTTCGAGTTTTTTGTTTGATATTTTTATTTTTTGTATTGTTGTTATGTTTTTCTTCCTTTTTCCCTTTCTTCTCTTAAATTGATATTTATAGCTTCTAGAAGGACTCCCCCCATTTTTGCTTGTTTGATTTTGGCCCATTTTATTTTTTTCTTTCCTTCAAACTGAACCACATAACTTGAACCATCTTGTTCCACCTCACAAATTGAGGGGGAAATAATGGAGAGTACCAAGACCAAATAGTCATATGAACATTGAGTAGAAATAAAAAATGATCAGACTTAAACACCAAATTCAAAGTCAACGACAACAGAATCAATACTCAATCTACAAGAAGCTAGACACAGAGGGGACCACTTATACTAAAGCCCAGGGGGGTCAAGGAGGGGAAATGGGATGCATGCTGGGACCAGGAGTGAAGGGAGGACAACCTTGGTGGTGGGAAGGCCCTGATTCAATGTCGCTATGTACCTAAAATATTACTGTGAAAGATTTGTAATTCACTTTGGTCAAAATAAAAATAAAAAAGCAAAACAAACAAAAAACTAATGACCATGAAGACTGAAGAACATGTATATACATTGTCAGGAAATTAACATTAGGCTGAAGTGAATGGCCTTGGTAATTGGTCATACTAAATTTTGTACCTAAAGTTACATATCTTGATAATTTACTATGCTTGTTTGATTCTACTGGCTGAATTTTGCATAATAAATAAAACTTTATTATAAGAAATACCAAAAACATTACTACACCTCACCACTGCCAACGTGCCCATGACTCTTCCACCAATGTCCCTAATGTTACTTCCCATCTGGTTCTAAGGCACAAAAGGTGTCACTTCCAGGTGACTTAAAATAATTGGAAATTAGAATTCTTTGGGTTTCAAGTAGGGTATGGTTTTTAAAAATATTATACAAACAATTATACAAGAAAATGGGGATTAGAAAGACTGCAACAACATGAAATAATATGCATTATTTATAGACAGGAAGGAAATGGAAGAGCTAAAAGTCATGTCTATAATGTAAATGATAATGATGAAAAATGAATAGGACCTAACCTGTAGTTGGATCTTGGGGCATGGGACTGGAGTAAGGACTGAGCAGTCTCTCCTTTCAAGAGGCTAAGTAAGGCGATGCCAGTGGCCCTGAGATGGTCAACAGTTAAATCCAAGGAGGCTAGGTGCCAAGTCCAAAAACAGCAGAACAGATGAGCTTCCAGGCCGGAGACTGAAGTCAGGGAGAGAGGAAGTGTCCTAAGACATGCCTATTAGAAGCTTTAACAGATGCAAGAATTTGGCTGATTTAAAGTGCCAGTGAGAGTGAAACATACAATGATCACACTCATTTGTGGGATATTAAAAAGATACTATGGTAGTAATATCCAGAGTTAATAGAGACAAGAGCCAGGAGGACCAATTCATGGTAAGAAAAGTGTCACAAAGAGAGGGGGAGTGCAATTAGGTCAGAGAAGGGACCACTAGAACAATGATAGTTGGAAATATTCACTCTGGACAAGAACTGGCTGTGGGATAAGGGAAAGTGATATGCATGATACCTCTTCAGTAACAATATTGCAAACCATAGTGTCTAAAAGGAAAAACAGAAAGTAGAGAGAGAGGAGAGAGAGATTGCCACAGAAGCAGTCAGGAAAGAGAGCAGAGGGAGAGGACAGGAGGGAAACTGGATATATTGGTGGTAGGAAATGTGCACTGGTGAAGGGTGTTGGACATTGTGTGACTGAAACTCAATCATGAACATTTTTCTAACTGTGTACCTCATAGTGATTAAATTAAATAATTTATTTGCAAAAATAAAATAAAATATCAAAAAGAAAATTAAAATGTCAGTGAGAGGGCTGAAAAGATGGTATAGGAGATTAGGCACTTGCCATGCACTGCATCCCTGAGCTCAGAGCCAGGAGTAAATCCTGAGCACAGCCTGGAGTGGTTCAAAAATAAACAAAGGAAGGAAGAAAGGAAGAAAGGAAGGAAGGAAGGGAGGGAGAGAGGGAGAAAGAAAAAGGAAGGAAGAAAAAAGGAAGGAAGAAAGGAAAGAAGGGAGGAAGGGAGGAAGGAAGGAAGGAAAGAGAAAAAGAAAGGAAAGAAAGAAAGAAGAAAGAAAAAGAAAGAAAGTAAAAGAAAATCACCCTCAATTACAAAAGTGGTATTTGGATTCTAGATCTTTATTTGACACTCTTATTCAATCTGTACCATTTTTCAATTTTCTTTGTTAAACACATGAATTGTACACAAGCTCATAATATTTACGTATACCTAATACTTCTATATATGTACACTGAAATTGAACAATTAAGTAAATGGAGAGCAGATGGTGAGGGCCAGGTTTCCCACTGTTGGAGTGGAAATTTACAGATCAGCAAGGGGAGGAAGCTAGTATGATCCATGGCGTAATGAGTTTATTGAAGACATCCGTAGGAAGTCGCTTCTGTTTAGCTCAATATAGATAGAGACGGATATATTTAGAATTGTTTGGAGCTGTGTGTCTGTGCATCGGTTCATATTCTCACATATATATTTTTTATTTTCTCTCTGCTGGGAGGACCTAAAAGAATTATCAGTTCCATTGAATGATCTTAGCACCTAATCCTTAGTTTCTAATGCCATTATCCAATGAAAGGAACCAGGGATCCCTGGAGAAATGATGGACTCTATGGATGGGACAATGGCATGAATGGGAGAAAAGAGAAGCCTTCTAGGCAGAAAAGGTCTCAATGTGTTTTGTACATTGTCACCGCAGAAAGAAGTGTGGGCTGGCTGTACAGAGTGACCTCCTTCTGAGGAGGACAGCATGAAAATGGACAGGGGCCAGATGAGCTACAAATTTAAGAGACCGGGCACGCATGACCTCAGCCAGCTGATCAAGGTCAACATCAGCTCTCATCAATCATGTTGATGGCAGGTAGCCTTGATGCGATGTGATGAAAATGGTGGCACCTCACTTCTGTGATTTCCTTCCCTAAAGCCCATCACTCCAATTCAATCGTGAGAAAAGCGTCAGACAAATCCCAACAGAGTTGGCAGCCTACAAAATAGCTGCCTCAAACTCCTCAAACCTACCAGGATCGTCACACAATGGGCAAGTCTGAGAAACCTAGCCCAGAGGATCCTAAGGGTGTGTGTGACAGACACGCACACCCTTACATCAGGTGAGCCACTGATCTCTAGGGGGAAAAGGTAGGAGCAGAAAAGGAAATCGGAATAGACCATGGACTTGAGATAAAACACAATTTAGTAGAAACCAGAGAAACCTCAGTGGGATGAATATGTGCTTTGCACACTGATGCTTTCTTTCATTCTCCAACACCACATGAACCCCCAGAGCACAAAGCTGGGAGTAGCCTGAGCACTTCTGGTTGTGGCCCTCAAACAAAAATAATGTATGCATATTTATTGTTGAATTGCAGCAAATGCAATACACTACTGTAATGTGTCAATAACTAGGGAACTGTGTTGGACGTAGATATGGGAAATATTTGTACTATCTGCTCCATTACTCTGTAAATAAAAACCTTTCTTCCAAATCAAGTGTAGTTGATTGCCATAATTCATGCTTGCTACTGCTATCAACCTTCTACAAACATGGGATTTGGTAAATGCCGAGCCATTGCTCCTAACTCAGAACCTTTGACAGAGATAAGTTTGGACCAGTTCATACCTGGTGTTTTGTCTGCTATTCCAGAAGCACTCTTATTTATGGATGAAAGAAGCTTAGCTAACACATAATTTCTCCAGCAGGCACCTTGCCATATTTTTCTATTGAGGAACAAAGGAAAGCACTTTAGATTGGGCCTCATTTTGTGGGCAAAAGACACAAAAATGTGAAAAATGCAGCACTGAAAAGGACACCTCTTTCCAGGAAGAGAGATGACACCTGAAGACAGAGCATTCGTGGTTTGTTTCGTCTCTGCTGGGATCTTTCTTCTTTGACAAATCAGAATTCTTCCACTATGCAGTTGCTGTGGTCACAAATGGCTTTGGATTCGTGGAACACTGATTTGATAATTACAAGCACTTTTAATGAGTGGAATCCATGGAGATTTAAAATCAAATACATTATTTTAAAGTCTTAGAATATATTTTGAAATAAACTAATTTCTTTCTAGAGCATGCTACAGACCTCCTTTTTAAATTTGTCTCTATAAAATGTATTTACTTATCGAGTTAGTCTATATCTTTCATATATAATAGCTCTACCATTGAACTAGTATAACTATTTAAACTAATTTATATAACCTTAATTGACTTGTATTAAAGGATACATACATGCTTTTGAAAACTTAGGACCCAAAAAGAATTAAAAAAAATTTTTATTAGTGCTCGCTTCGGCAGCACATATACTAAAATTGGAACGATACAGAGATTAGCATGGCCCCTGCGCAAAGGATGACACGCAAATTCGTGAAGCATTCAATATTTAAAAAGAAAAAAAATCTCATTAGTAGGGGCTGGAGAGACAGCACAGAGGTGTTTGCCTTGCAAGCAGCCGATCCAGTACCTAAGGTGGTTGGTTTGAATCCTGGCTTCCCACATGGTCCCCCGTGCCTGCCAGGAGCTATTTCTGAGCAGATAGCCAGGAGGAACTCCTGAGCATAGCCGGCCGGGTGTGGCCCAAAAACCAAAACAAAACTCTCATTAGTAATTTTCAACTACATATTGAAATGATAATATTTAATGTAATTGACTTAATAAAATATATTATGAAAATTATTTTCACCTCTTTTAACTTTTATAATGTGGCTACCAGAAAACATAAAATCATTACAGGTCAGTTTATTTCTATTATTAATTTTATTTCTGTAATTAATTTATATTATTAGCCTCTGAGGAAATTAACTCCACCGTAATAGGTATAGTATGGGAAAGGACCAGACTACAGAAGTATTTTTCCATAGATTAACCACTTAATTCCCTTCCTTTAAGACATTAAGGTTCAGGTGAAAGGTCTCGTTCAGTTCCATAAAACGACTGTCTCTAAGGCAGGCCAAAGGGCCCTGTAGCTCATACTCTAGTCTCTCTCCTCTTGGCCTGCTCTCCTGGATATTCTCATACCACCAATATACCAAACTTATTGGCCTATATAGTCACCTAAGATAAAAACAGCAGGGGACGAAATGATAGTACAGAGGGGAAGGCACTTGCCTTGCACACAGCAGTCCTGGGTTTGATCCCCAGCATCCCATATGTTCCCACCACTAGATCATCATCATCATCACACAGTATTCATGGCTTACTCCTGGCTCTGTGCCCAGGAATTACTTCTAGTCATGCTTGAGGGACCATAAGGGGTGCCAAGAATCAAACCCTGAAGTGCCATCATGGCCAGCCCCTTACTCAATAGACTCTCTTTGGTCCTTTTCCCAGTAGTTCATATGTGAGATGCAAACTGAACTGGAGATCCTACATTTACTGGTGTAAATATGTCCCTTTAATATCAGGGATATACTTACTGAAGGCTATATTGTTAATCTGAAATTCAAATATCAGCGGTGTCCTGTATTTATTCTGGCAACCCCGTTGTAAAGTGTCTGACGAAGCAATCTTTCCACTGATGACAGCCAGGCTCTTTGGAATTGAGATGTCTGTGCTCTTCCAAGGAAGAGCCCAACTGAGTGAGTCATTCAGCAGTCCCAAAATAAACCAGGGAATCTCCAACCTCATCTTGCCATCTGCAGACTGTCTCAGCTGTCAATGTGATCTTTCTAAACAGCCAACTGACCCAGGAATCAAGCTGCAGATCTCCACTGGCCCTCCCAGCCCTCCTAATCAATTTGGATTGGGCAAGGTGCCAGCTTAAAAAATACACAGAACAAAACTCTGGTAGCTATGGAGATAAGAGGAATGCAAAAACACCCAAGGAAACAGACACAGTTACTTTTTCTTTTAAGCCCTTCTAAATGCACATGGATACAATTGGTACAAACTTGCCGGCCATTTCCCAGGCACGTATGCTTATCAAGGAGAGCAAGGAAAAGATAATTGGATTTTACATTTTATGATTTTGCTTTCCTTCATTGCAATTATTTTGTGGCATACTAAGGGGAGGGCTGATGGAAGTGATCTATCCTAGGTGCAGGCAAAACGGGGTTGTCAGTAATAAAAATGGTAATAAAATCAATGCTCTTTATTACTCTATAGTTTGGCAATTCTAAACAATGTCATTGATAAAATAATCCTTCCACTGCAACTCAAACCCCCCCCCACACACACACACCTGAACTTTAGCTTCTTCTGATTTTAAACAAGGCCATCAATCACTTTTTCCAAAAGTCTGATTTAAGTGGCTCTGGGGTCTGTCTGTGGCGAAAAGAGAGAGAGAAGAGAGAGCTTAAGTAATCAAAACAGCCAGCACAGAGAGTTGCAGTACACGGGGATTTCCATCCTATGTTTATTCAGGAACACGTCTTTGATGTCATCAAAAATGAGGCAAATTTGTAATTAATGAGGCACTGTTATCAGAATCTGATCATCTTAATCTTGGCTATCACCTGGTATCTATATAGGCATGAGACTGAGAACAAAAGCCATGATCTCAATTGATCTCTCTGTGCCTCAGTTTCCCCTCCCTGTCAAATAGACCCACTCGCCCCTCTTCCTTCCACTGCCCACTTTACCAGCCCTTCTGGTGCAGCTAAGAGCCAGACACAGACAATGCAAGTGCTTTGTAAACTGAAGGGTACATCAGAGATAGAAATTACTGTGTTCATTTTAATAGAGGCGAAAACAAAACAAAAAAAAATAACAAGCAAAATAAAAGTGCAAATGGAGGATAGATGCCTACCTTGGATAACATTTCATTTCTAAATTAGTCACAGAAAGAGATTAAGAACAATCACGAAATCAAAATGAAATAATTCTAACAATAAACCGAAAGTTATATGAATGGGATCTCTCTAAATATTACTTTTTTCACCTTCCAAATAGTACTCAGGGTGCTGGGAGGCCTCTTGTGGTGATAATCAGCTAATCAGGACAGTTGCTCAATGTGAGATCCAGAGGATGCAGTGCTAAAGATTACCCAGACGATCTTAGAGTTGCTGGGGGGTTTCCAGGGCTAAGCCCAGCAATGCTCAAAGGATCATATAGTGCTGGGAATCAACCAATAGTTGGGCACATGGAAAGCATGCACCTGAACATTTGTATTATCTCTCTGGGCCCTCAAAATATCTTCCATGATATTTCTGAAACTGTGGACTATTGAGGGGCTTGAAGATAGCTTCATGGGGGAAGCTTTCTGCCTCATAAGCCCGAGGCATTTCAGGCTGTAAATTCAATTCTTGCATCATCCACATATGCAAGATTGATTCCAGTAGGTCTGCTGCTCAGGTACCTTAGAGTTACAACTAAGTGTGAGATTTCCAGTGCCCCACAACAGAAGTGTGTGACCCCAGCAAACACTTGTGTAAGCACTGCAGTCAAGTTGTGTGGCTTCCAGTCATGGACAAAAGACCATTGCAAAGGGAGTAGATGTTAAAAAGAGGAGCTAGTATACTATGCATTATGTGACCATTAGATAAATGACAAAGAAACAGGCAAAGGAAGTACATTTCTGTTAAAAGCATAAGCCAAGCAGCACTGCCATCCAGTCCTACTCCTCCTGATTGGCTAAAACAGAGTCACATGGTATCACATTGCTAAATGGGAAGCTGAGAAATCTAGCCAGGCTGCTGTGTAACCTGCTGATTCCTCAAGTTCAATTGCTACAAGTGAGAACGGATATAGTGGGATAATATACAGCTCAAGAGTAGTCACTGTCATTACTTAAAACATTTTTTGCAGTGCTTTGGGGGGAATGAGTCCTGGACCTCACACATGCAAGGTAAGTATTTGACCACTTGAGACACATTCCCTGTACCAGTTATTGTTATTAATTTTCATGATAGTGCATAGAAATTGTTTACTGTGTGCTTTATTTCCTCTGAGGAATATGATAAGGTTATAAGTTCCATCTTTGCATTCTGGTTGTTGACTTAGAGCTATATATCAAGGCAAATTATCCTGCTTTAAATGGGGGAATGAATTCCTACGGCAATGGATTGCAAAGAACTTTTATTTGGGTCCTGAGTATGACTTGTTCTCCCAGGAAAACCTGTCAGTACAAATTTGGACATGTCTTCTAACTAGGGGCCTGTGCCTCTTGGGGACCAGGCCCAATCTCGGGATGGGGGGAAATGTGGCTTTTCGAGCACCTTGCCTCTCTACTGACCCCACTCAGCCAGCTTGTTCTGAGAAAAGTGGTACATCATCTGGTTAGTGCCTTATCAGCCTTCCGGCCTTATGTCACTGCCTCCATAATTAAACACAGACCATTAGCTATAACCCATTGCACCCAC
This sequence comes from Crocidura indochinensis, assembly GCA_004027635.1. Lineage (NCBI taxonomy): Eukaryota > Metazoa > Chordata > Mammalia > Eulipotyphla > Soricidae > Crocidura > Crocidura indochinensis. Next base: position 10,402 of record PVKC010029829.1, read on the forward strand.
ATCAATTACACCCATTGGGATAACAGAAACAGAAATCCTTCTTTTCTGTCTTCCACCTCTGGAAATTATCCTGATCAGATCATGTAGGTATCCTTAGAAATGCCTTGGTTTTTATAAGCCTGTCAAATGCAGGCTGCTCTGTCATGATGGAACAGAAGCTTGATTCTTCTATACACTGATTAAAAGGTAATTTAACCTCTTTCAAAGGTGTTCCAGCCAATCCCCAGAAGCATTGACATTGTGTTAATGAGAAATTGCTCTCCTGAGTGATAAATTAGCCCTTTGAGACTTTATGCAAACCCAGCTTCATTGGATGGACCAGGCCTAAATAGCAAACTTAGTAGTGTCATCAGCCCTGTCCCCCTCAATTATCTTCAAATGTTCCTGAACTTCTCAGAAATACTGGAACTGTGCAGATTCAAGAGCTTACTTGTTGCCCCCATGAATAAGGCCAGCTATTCTGGCTGGCAGGTTTTCTTATATGGGCTAGGCTAAAGTGGCCAAACCTCAGTTATGCTACAACACTTAGTCCATTTCATTTCTTACAGATAGGAAACTCAGTTTCCCACAAGAAAGGAAAGAACTCAGCCAAAGGGTCCCCTAGTATGGGAGGAGCCTTATCAGTCACTGAACTGTGTTCACTGACTTCTATTCACTAATAATATTTTTTGTTTATATATGAGAAATATGAGATCAGGGAGACTAAACGGCTTGGCCACAGTTGCAGGAAGCTAAACCAGCACAGATGAGCTAGGGTCTATTTTCCAGAGCCAAGAAACTAGTTCCAAGATCTCCAGTGCATGTTTTGATGAGGGAAGCCTCAAGTTTAATTTCAGTAACATATAGTCCCCTGAGTATTGTTGGATGTGGCCCCTCAACCAAGAAGAAATAAAAGAAAAGATCTATTATCCCTGCCAATGAAATCAACATTCTTTACCTTCCTCTATATGTTGTGGATGGCATAATTTTAATTAGAAACACTGCGAGGCACTAAGGTGACTCTGGATTTCGGGGGTGCCCAGAGGCGTGATCACGGTGTCATAGACCCATCCCACAAGGTTCTATAGCTACCTAGGCTCTGGTAGTTCTTGGCTTTTGGGTGAACTGAGGAGGTGTTAGCTGGCTGGGAGCCTAGGCCTTGGACTTCCCTCTCTTCACTCTGTTGTCTGCAATCAGCTCCCTGCCCTGACAATGCCAACTTGAAGAATTATCTTTCTTGCCTCAAGCCAGAGGAATTCTGCTTTGGTTTTTGGAAATCCTCCTTGTTTCCTTCTAAGGTGTTCTCTCTCCCATTTCACATTTTAAGGCACCATTATAATGCTCTGAAAGGATGGAGGTTTGGGGAAATAAAAGTGGGAAAGAAACTGTTTTTATTGGTGACATCTCTTTATCCAATACCCAAACTTTTGTATGACAAGTAAAATCTGGAGGAATGAAGGGGAAACTTAGGGAAGGGCAATATAAGTGACCTCTCACAAATCAAGGTGCAAAGAAGATGGAATGTTCTTTGAAAGGAGGAATAATCCATTTTCATTTATCTGAGATAAATAATACTTGGGAAATTGTCCCAGTATCCGTTTATTTTTCTTTGATATTTCATTTTTAAATAAATCCTTTAATTGACTCACCATACACAGTTACATAGTTGTTCATGATTGAGTTTCAGTCATAAAATGTACAACACTCTTCACTAGTGCACATTTCCTGACTCCAGTATATCCAGTTTCCCTCCTGCCGTTCCCCACCTGCCTCTATGGCAGACATTTTTATCCTGTCTCTCTCTCTCTTACTGTTTTCTCCTATAGACACTGTGATTTGCAATATTGCTACTGAAGGGGAATATCGCTTTCCTTCCTTCTAGAACCCAGATCTTATCCAGAGTGATCATTTCCTACTGTCATTGCCATGGTGGTCCCTTTTCTACCCTACCTGTACTCTCCCACAATTTGTGGCAAACTTCCTACCTTAGACTGGTCCTCCAGGCCCTCATCTCTATTGTCATTGGATATTAATGCCATCCTATCTTTTTTTTTTGTTTTTTGTTTGTATTTTTTTGGTTTTGGGGTCACACCCTGCAGTGCTCAGGGGTTACTCCTGGCTATCTGCTCAGAAATAGCTCCTGGTAGGCACGGGGGACCATATGGGACACCGGGATTCAAGCCAACCACCTTAGGTCCTGGATAGGCTGCTTGCAAGGCAAACACCGCTGTGCTATCAATCTGGGCCCAGCCATCCTATCTTTTTTATATCGCACAAATGAGTGTGATCCTTCTATTCTGTCCTTCTCTCTCAGATTCATTTTTTCAACATAATACTCCCCATATCCATCTAGGTATAAGCAAATTTCATGACTTCATTTTTCCTAAGAGCTGTGTGTAGATGACCAGTGTACTTTGATTTAGTCATTTATTAATCAACCACTTTATTGAAATATTGGAATTTATTATACCCTTCATCACAATTTTCATGCATACGTGAATCCAACATCAGACCCATCATCATAAAACCCACTTACTTCCACAAGTGTCCAAATGACCCTCCCAAACCTCCACACCCATTTCTATAGACAAAATATTTAATTCCAATTATTTTGACTAGTTGTTGTTCTCTTACTATATTTCTCCATATATCTCTTATAAAGAGACCTCTCTTTGTTTTTCTTTTTGATGGATGTTGTAAGACTTTCATACAGATACATGAAGAGAGCTAATCTAAACTTCCACAAAATGTAAAATAATCTCCAAAACTAAGTATTTTAGGTGAAAATAAACTTAAAGAATATTATATATAATTCTGTGCTGACACATTTTAGGGTGTGTATAAATTAGGTAAACCGTACATATATGAAATTTAGTAAGAGTGAAAAGAATTAAGACGATTTAAAGAGAAAATCTAAATAGGCCTATAAAGAGTTCTATGTGCATTTTATACTAATAAAAGAAATATAAGCTTCATATTAAAAATATTATATCATAGTTAAGACTCATTTAAGAGTCATTTAAGTCACAGGCCACTAATAGCCTCGATGCACCAACTTTCCCTGTACTCTGGCCCACATCACCACTTGATTGATCCTTATCTCTCTGCCATTTGCACATCCGACCCTACCACTCTCCAAAAATACCTTCTAGAAATATCCCATTAACATATTCGTTCAGACAAGAGACTGATTCTTTGTCTTCATACCCTGAAATTCTCCATTTTCCTGGAACTCTTTCCTCTAGGGGGTAGTTGGTGATGCTGCATCTTACTGGCTCATCGTTACCTTCCTGAGTATGGCTCTTTTATTCTTTCATTGACTTTTCTTCCTCTTCTTTTCACTAATCTAAGGAATTTTACTAGTCTCCTCATCTTCTAATTTTCCTTCTCTTCCTTTCTTTCTCCTCCTTCCTTCTCTTTTCTTCCTTCTCTTTCTCCTCCTTAGCCATACTTATTCTGGTGGCCCAGGGGTTGAAATCCAGGGCAGCTGTTATAAGACAAATGACTTAATTCTTATAGTAGCTCGTTAGCATCCTTTCTCTTCTACCTCCATTTGATCTTTTTTGATTAACCCTTCCACACCAATGCACCATACCTTATTTTAAAACCTGTATTTCTTCTATTTTTAAAACCTGTGATTCTAACCCCTCTCAATTATTTGAATTCTACACAAAGAATCTGAATGCATTTTGATTGTTTCCTATTAGATGTACCACCAGGGTCTCAAATTTACCATGACCAAGGCTAACTTACTATTTCACACTAAAACGAGCTTCTCTTTTACAACTTCCTTGTTCCATTACCATTTTACCCAACTTTGGGTTCGTTGTTTCTTTGCCCTTATATCCAATACTGTGTGACTCTAAATGAATACTTTATCCTCAAATGAAATATTCCAGATACTAGAAATACTAAAGGGGCCAGAGCAATAGCACATTGGGTAAGGCTGCCTTGCACAAGGCCAACTCAGGTTCAATCCCTGGCATCCCATATAGTTCCCTGAACCTGCCAGGAGTGATTTCTAAGCACAGAACTAGGAGTAACCCCTAAGTGCTGCTGGTGTGGTCCCCCAAAAGGAAAAAGAAATAATAATGAATGCATTGGAATGCCCCCTTTTCTACCATCATACCATTATTTCTTTATTGCCGAACAACATTCCACACATCATAGCTATCTTTTTGCTCTTATCACGTCAGAATTTCTTCTGCATATATGAATTTTTGTACAAAGAAATCATCCTGATTTATACTACATTCTGTTACTTACTATATCATGAAAATTCCCATATGTCATTAAGCATTATTTTGTAATTCTCAATTTTCAAATATGTATTTGTTTTCAGAGGCTAGTGGACTCATGGAGATTCAGTAGAGAATGGGGTGATGGAGAAAGATCTCATGGGAACTTTGTGCTCTTCCCACACTTTACCTGGTGAAGCACCACCTTTTCTCTCATGGTGTGGGGGATCAAACCCAGGATTTCACACATATGCTATCACTGAGTCACATTTCCAGGTCAATCTTGCATATATCTTAATCCTGCATATATCTTAATCCTGATTTAAGACTTTATGTAATAAATGTGTAGTCCACTTTTTTGTTTGTTTTTAGTTCACATCTG
>PVKC010029830.1:0-14999 GCA_004027635.1 Crocidura indochinensis
ATTCACTTTCAAGTTTGAAGGAAGTATGCATGGCTTCACAGATAAACAACAGCTCAAAAACTTTACAGACTCAAAACCAGCCTTAAAAAAAACTGAAAGTGGGGCCCGGGAGATAGCATGGAGGTAAGGTGTTTGCCTTTCATGCAAAAGGTCGTCGGTTCGAATCCCGGTGCCCCATATGGTTCCCCGTGCCTGTCAGGAGCAATTTCTGAGCATGGAGCCAGGAGTAACCCTGAGCACTGCTGGGTGTGACCCAAAAACAAAACAAAAAAAACCCTGAAAGTTCTATTTTAAAGACTAGACAGACCAACAAACACATCAAACTTCTACACAAAGATGGCAATAAATTCCATGACAATTTTCTCTCTCAATGTCAATGGGCTAAATGCACCTACTAGGAGGCACAGAGTGCTGAAATGAATCACAAAACTAAACCCAACCTTCTGCTGTCTACAAGAAACAAACATGAATAGTCAGAATAAACATAGACTCAAAATCAAAGGCTGGAGGAAAATTATTCAAGCAAAGAACACCTTTAAAAAAGCTGGGGTGGCCATACTAGTACCATATGACACAAACATTATACTCAGAAAAGTTGTAAGGGACAAAGATGGACATTATGTAATAATCAAGGGATATATACAGCAGGAAGAAATCACTCTCCTAAACATATACGCACCCAATGAGGGACCAGCAAAGTATTTAATACAATTGTTGACAAATCTGAAAAACGATACCAATAATAACACAATAATTGTGGGAGACCTCAACACTGGCCCTGTCAACACTTGATAGGTCAACCAAATTGAAACCAAACAAAAGTATATTAGACCTGAAAAGAGAAACGGAAGAAAGATGGAATAGATACACTCCATCCTCAGAAACCTGGATACACATTCTTTTCCAACATACATGGATCATTCTCCAGGATAGACCCCATGCTGACGCATAAAACATACCTCCATAAAATCAAGAAGATAGAAATTTTGCAGGCTACCTTTGGTGACCACAAGGATATGAAGAACTACAAAGGGACACAGAAGAAAAAATTAACACCTGGAAATGAAACAGTCTACTACTGAACAACCAGTGCGTCCGAGATGAAATCAAAAAGGAAATCAAAAATTTCCTGGAAACAAACGAAATGAAAACACAAACTGTCAGAACCTATGGGATACAGCAAAAACGAAACTGAGAGGAAAATTTATAGCTTTTTAAGCACACATCAGGAAGGAAGAAGGAACATACATGAAAATACCTTAATGATGCAGCTTATAGAATTAGAAAATGATCAACTAAAAGAACCAAAAATAGTGAGACAGAAAGAAATTACAAAGCTGAGAGCAGAAATCAATGAAACGGAAACCCAAAACACAATCCAAAAGGTTAATGAAAGCAAAAGTTGGTTCTTTGAAAAAAATAAACAAGATTGATAGACCATTGGCAAAACTCACAAAGAAAAAGAGAGAAACTTGATAACGTGTACTGTATTTTCCGGCATATAAGACAATAAAGTGTATAAGACGACCCCCTAATTTTGCAGATAAAACATAGGTTTAGGCCTATATTCGCTGTATCAGACAGAACGTTCTGTGCTGCAACTGTATATATCACAGTGAGCCAAATACAACAAGAAAGGTTCAAAGGTTATACTGTTATAGACTTCCTCTCTGACTCTGGTCAATCGGAGCAGGCTCTTTATAGTGTAGATTCGGGTCCAGAACATTATCTAATTTGCATGCATAAAAAGTCTGCTTGGATTGGCTGAGTTAAAGAGGCGGTCTGAGCAGCCTTGAAGTGATTGGTGCAAGATAAAGTTGGAAAATTCGTTTTGTGGCAATATTCAGACAATTTTCCTTTAGCAGCATATTAAGACATTTTTCAGGATATAATCAGTGTATAAAATGATGCCCCAATTTTGTTGACTATTTTTTGTTTCAAAAGTCGTCTTATACGCTGGAAAATGCGGTATTAGAAATTAAGAGGGGGAGATCACTACAGATACTGCAGAGTTTCAACGGGTATTCAGAGAATACTTTGAGAGAATCTATGACACTAAATATGACGTCCTGAACGAAATGGATAAATTTCTGAACTCATAAATTCCACAGTTGAATAAAGAACCTAGAGTAAATGGATAAATTTTTGGACACTTATAACCTTTCACAGTTAAGTAAGGAGGATATAACATATCTCAACACCCCCATCACTACTGAGGAAATTAAAACCTAATAAAAAATTTGCCCAAAAACAAAATCCCAGGTCCTGATGGATTCTCAAATGAATTCTTATATATCTTTCAAGAGGAATTACTACCAATCCTGGCCAGGCTCTTTTATGAATTTGAAAAAACAGAAATGGTCCCGGAGAGATAGCACAGCTGTGTTTGCCTTGCAAGCAGCCGATCCAGGACCACAGGTGTTTGGTTCGATCCCAGTGTCCCCTATGGTCCCCCGTGCCTGCCAGGAGCTATTTCTGAGCAGACAGCCAGGAGTAACCCCTGAGCACTGCCGTGTGTGGCCCAAAACTGAAAAAAAAAAAAAAAAAAAAACCAGGAACACTTCCACATAGCTTTGATGAAGTCAACATCACCTTTATAACAAAACCAAATAGAGATGCTTCTAAAAGAGAAAATTACAGACCAATATCCCTGCTGAACACAGATGCAAAGATCCTCAACAAAATCCTAGCAAACAGGATCCACAGCATCATCAAGAAGATCAAGCAGGTTTCATCCTAGGAATGCAAGGATGGTTGAACATCCGTAAACCTATCAACAAAATACAAAACATCAACAAGAACAAAAATAAAAATCACATGGTCATATCAATAGACACAGAAAAAGCATTTGAAAAGGTTCAACACCCATTCTTTTTTTTTTTTTTTTTGGGTCACACCCAGCAGTGCTCAGGGATTACTCCTGGCTCCATGTTCAGCTGGTTAGTCACTTGCAAAAAAGCAAACTCAAAACCCCCAGCTAGCACCATGTTCGAAGATAAAATCGAATTGGATTAAAGACCTTGATATCAGATCTGAAACTCTAAGGTACATTGAACAACATGTAGGTAAAACACTCCATGACATTGAAACTAAAGGCATCTGTAAGGAGGAAACAGCACTCTCCAAACAAGTGAAAGAAGAGATAAACAGATGGGACTATATTAAGTAGAGAAGCTTCTGCATCTCAATGATAGTGCCCAGAATACAAAAGGCACCCACTGAGTGGGAGATATTATTCACCCAATACTCATCATATAAAGGACTAATATCCAAAATGTACAAGGATCTGACAAAACTATACAAGAAAAAAGAACATCTAACCCCATCAAAAAATGGGGAAAAGAAATGACTAGACAATTTAAAAGAAGAAATGCAAATGGCCAAAAGGCAAATGAAAAGATGCTCAACATCACTGATTGTCAGGGAGATGCAAATCAAAACTACTATGAGGTATCACCTCAGGCCACTGAGGTTGGCACACATCACAAAGAAGGAAAACAAGCAGTGCATGCGGGATGTGGAGAGAACGGAACTCTTTTGAACTGCTGGTGGGAATGACATCTAGTCCAACCTTTATTGGAAGCAATATGGAGATTCTTCCACAAACTGGAAATTGAGCTCCCATATGATCCAGCTATACCACTCCTGAGGAACATAAAACTACAATACAAAAATTGCAGCACTATTAACAATAGCCAGACTCTGGAAACAACCAAGATGCCCTTCAACAGATGAGTGACTAAAGAAACTGTGGTACATATACACAATGGAATACAATGCAGCCATCAGGAGAGAGGAAGTCATGAAATATTCCAATACATGGATGTATATGGAATCTATTATGCTGAGAGAAGTATGTCAGAGAGAGGGAAAGATGCAGAATGGTTTCACTCATCTATGGGTTCTAAGAAAAATGAAAGACATTTTTGACAATATCTCAGAGACAAGAGAGATGAGGGCTGGTAGGTGCAGCTCATGGCATGAATTTCAAATAGAGTGATGAGTGCAGTTAGAGAAATAACTACTCTGAAAACTATCATAAAATGATAATAAATGAGGGAAGTAGAAAGCCTGTCTCGAATACAGGTGTGGGTGGTGTGGGGAGGAGGGAGATCTGGGAAATTGGTGGTGGGAATGTTGCACTGGTGAAGGGCAGTGTTCTTTACATGACTGTAATTATACAACTACAATCATATTTGCAATCATGATGTTTAAATAAAGATAATTTAAAACAAAACAAACTAACAAAAAAGAACATGTGTATTTCTTTGTTTCTTCTTTAGATACAATATCCTTATTAGGTATAATTTGTATTATGTAGATGTAGTTGTCCTCATCCTCTTTTGGATTTTTTTAGTAGAAAATTCTAAATGGTAAGTTTCAAGTAAAACTGTCCCTGGTTAGGGAGATGATGCAAAGGATTGGAAACTGCTCTGTGTGCAGGGATCAGATCAGGGAAATCTGTATAAAAGGACACCATCACTGCCCCATATAATGTCCCAGGAAGCACTGGGAGAACCTCAGAATGTGCTATTGCATGGTACTTTGAAATCATGGAAAGAAATTAAGTGACTTTCTAATGCAGTCGTCTCATTACGATTGAAACAGTAGTAGAGATATGAACATATAACAATAAAGAAGGACAAGCCAAGAATCATCACTGATACCCAAGATGATCTCCAAATCCTAACAGGGCTGATCAGAGTTCAGAATAAGTTTGAGAATTCCCAGGTGAGAATAAGATCCCACGAAGCATGTGCTTTTGGGCAAACCCACAGTGATCAGGGACGAATAATGGCTCTGTGCTCGTGAAGGACATCTGAAAGACTTAGGGGAACATATGCAGAGCCAGGGAATGATACCCAGCTTGGCACAGGTATGGCAAACCCTGACAAATGTATGATTTCTCTGGTCACTGAAGACATTTAAAAAAGAAAGTTGGACTCACCTGAAAAATAAAGTCAGGATCTGGAAGGTTGAAAAATAGGAAGGGACCATGACTTGGGACCATGCAGATCACATCCCCCGATGGAACCAGATTCCTGCCTAATCCTGGCACCTCCCTGTAAACCCAGGATGTAGCCCACATCAGAGATCCCAGGGCAGCTCTCACCTACTGCCCGCAGGTGCCCATAAGTCTCCAGCATCACATCTCTGTAGAGCTTCCGCTGAGAGGCATTCAGGCACAGCCATTCCTCCGGGGAGAAGTTCACAGCCACCGCAAGGAAGGAGACCATGTCCTAAGCACATACAGAAGGGGTAAGTGCCAGGTCTTGGGGAGAGAACAAGGACCCCCAGGGTCCTAAGTGACTCAGCGACTTATCCTTCTGCTCTCACGAGCACCCACCCTTCCAGTTCCTCTCTCAATGGGTACCCAGAATGGAAGGTCACTAGACATGGTAGAAAGTCAGCTGCCATCATGATATGCAGACTGCATTCTATAATGGACATGCAAGTGTTGCTTTGCAAACATCACACATGGCCCATTTCTGCACTAGATTTACTGAGCACACTTGGATTAAATGCCTGACCAGAGGCAGAAGGATCTGAAACAGCAACTTTAATTGTGGCTCAATATGTTACATATACACTAATCCCTACTGCCTCCAGAGACCATCTTCCCAGGATACAAGCAGTAAGAATTTTAATTGAGGGTCTAGTGAAACAAACATGTGTTTGGTGTTATGAACACTCACATTTCACTCCAAGGAAATCTGTTTCAGTGTATGTAAAAACACCTGAATTCCAGCAACTATGGTTTCCAGAAAGATCCTTTGCTCCTGTTCTCTAATTAGAACTACAAACCACAAGACTGCACACAAGGAGCCTTTAGAAATATAACTGGTTTACTGAGGAGAAAAGTGCCTGCGGGAAGGAGCCTGACTCTGCAGAATGAAGGACAAAAGAGCTGAACTGTATGGCCTGAGCCTGAGTAATAATGCCATGGAGGGCACAGAGAGACAATCTGGGGTCAATCACTGGTACAAGCTAGTGTCCTCTGAAGTCCCCAGGAGTGAATCCTCTGTGTAAGACTCAAGAAAAAGCCTTGAGCACAGCCAAATGGCTCAAAATTCTATAGAAGACAAAACAAGCAGATACATGGAATGTATCAAGCAACCAAACCAAACCAAAAACATAGGGAAGTGCATGTATAGAAATAGACCTTGTGGTGTTCTCTGAAGTAAAGCATAAATTCTTCATTAGGGTTCTAGAATTATGGATCCCAGGGAGAGACTTTCAGATATGCATGCAGAATTGTGAGTGAATATGTAAACTTTGGCACAGAGACCATCCTGGCATCTAAGTAGCAGCTAAATACAAAAGATCATTGTGCTGTAACAAGAAGACTATCTGCTTCATGCTCGTCATGGAAGGTGCTGTGCCAGGCTGAATACACAACAGCCTATATGCCCACCCCCTCTGCCTAGAGGATGATTTCAGAGGGCAGAACCAAGAAAATTTTCTTTCAGTTGTTGCCATCAAGTAGAAATAAATTAAATTTTCTCAGAGAAAGCAGAAATAATGTATCATGGCAAAATCATGGGCTCAAGTCTCACTGCTCACCAACATCTAGGACCATTTTACCAGGAGCTCAATACTGGAACCTGGCATCCAAAAGGTTCTTAGACCTGCCAGGGGTAACCCAGAAAACTGAGTTCCGAGAAGGGCCTAAGGACCAAATGGCCTTGCCCCGAAGAAAAACCCAAGACAACAAAGATAGAAGTGGCCTTAAACTGCAGAGATCAGAGTCCCTGATAGGTGTGCCCGGAGCCACAGCAGTGGATCCCTAGACCCTTCCAAGTATATCTTGGGCACACAGAACGTGTGGGGTTTTACACTTTTTGTCCCCCTCCCATCCTTCATATAGCCCTTACCTGATTACAGTGAGATCCCATTTTCTCCCTCCTGGAACCTTCCCAAAGAGCAGCATAAAGGCCCATTGCATCAACTGCTGGAGTAATACAGCAATAAGCAACAAGGTAGAGCACAACCCTGCCCAGATGCTTCCTGCTGGGTCTTGCTTATCATCAATAGATTTTGGGTAGGAGCAGTACTAAATGGAGGGCGTTGGTCCTTCAGGCAGCTGATCCAAATTGGACAATTTGGGGAGGATCTCTGTGCCTCTGACCAGATCTCTGTGATCTCTGAGTGTTGGGGTGGCCCAACACTCTTCATCAAAAATAAACTTTTTGCATCAAATTCTCAGTTCTCAACTTTTTTTTTTTTTTTGGTTTTTGGGCCACACCCGGTGACGCTCAGGGGTTGCTCCTGGCAGGCACTGGGGACGATATGGGGAACTGAGGGATTGAAATGAGGTCAGTCCTAGGTTAGCGCAGGCACCTTACCTCCAGCGCCACCGCCTGGCCCCCCACAGTTCTCAACTTTTACTAAAAGTACTTCCACAAAAATCTGGGACCACCAGGTTACAGAACGGTGAAAGTACAAAGTGATCTGGAACTTTTATAGAAAAAACTCATTATCTGGGAAATAATCTCAAAGGCTGGACAGCAATTATAACAATAATGATGGAGCGTGGGGCAGTCGCCTTTCCAGGAGTGAGCACTGAGAGCAGAACCAGGCAAAGGCCCTGAGATCGTAGGTGTGACCACTCAACGGCAGAAAAACCCCAAAATTCCTGGTGCTCCTCTTCTGGTCACTTGGCTGAGACCACAGCTCTGGAGTGCTCAGATAGCTTCTTTCTATACTCACCTTCCAACACATCCTTCGGCAGCATCCCCAGGGCTTCTCCTTCCAACCATGAGATCAGTGAAGGCTTCACCTTGCAATGCCCTGCCCAAAAGGACAATTCTTGGTTTAGAGACAAAAGTCCACACAGGGTTCTGGGTCCCTAATGAAGGAGACCAAATAACAGACAGAATCTCAGCTCTCCATATGCATGTTGGTTATTGCACAGCTGAGAACCAGGTTGAAATGGAAGTCAATCTGAGGGGGGGGGGGGTCATACAGCGAGGATGGGGGAGCAAAAGGACAGTGTTGGTCTTGCACATGGATGAATGCATGTGATCTAGGCACACACTGGTTGAGTTCCTCTGAGTCACCCCTTGAGTGACTCATTTCCCTGCGGCCATGATACACTGACCACTGAGTAGAGCCAGGAGTAAACTCAAGCACCTCCAGGGTCCAAGGGTATCTTAGAAGACACTGGAGGGGCCAGAAAGATAGCACAGCTATTGGCCATTACCCTTGCATGCGGCCACTGGAACAAACCCATGTTTGATTCACAACATTCTATATGGTCCCCTGAATCTACCATAATTTCTCAGTGCACATCGAGGAATAACACCTGAGGGCCATCGGTTGTGGCTCCATATCTGCCCTCCCCCAAAAAAGAGGCAATGTTCAGGGTAGACAATGATTCGATAACCAGAACCACATAGCATCCATCAAGCATTGTCTGAAGTGATTGTTGGGTTCAGTATGGGAATAGTCTCATGAAATATTTGCCTGTATAGTTCAAACATAAAAATAAATAGAAAAAGTCAAACAATCCCTGGAAAGCAATGCAAAGGATTGGAAAATATGGTCTACATGTAAGAATATCAGAATACATCTCCATCCAAAATAATGTCCCAAAAAGCACTAGAGAGATCCTACAAACTGCTACTGTGTGGATCTCTTGAATTCATAAAAAGAAATTAAGCCACTTATAAATTGTACTGTCTTATGAGGCCTAAAACAATAGTAGAGATGGGAGCACATAACCGCAAATGAGGCCATGATCAGAAGCACCCCAGATGATCATAAATAATTCTTGAACTCATAATTAGAGTAAGCCCTGAGGTCATCTACAGGTGTGGATGAGACCTCCCAGTTTATGAAATCACATCACTTTCGGCAAAACCCCAGTGATCAGGGCAGACACCTTGCTCTGTGCTAAGATAGGACACCTGGATGGCTTAGCTAACTAGATGCAAAGCTGGAGATCAAACCAATTCTGGCTCAGATATGGTAAACCCAAAACTCAAAGTGTGATTCTTCTATTCTATGAATAGACATTTAAAAATATAAAGTTGGACTTCTCAAAGAAATAACGCCTGTAGCTGGTAAGTGATAACAGTAAGGAGGACTTGGCCTTGAGCTCAGCAGAATCAAGTCCCCTGTTAAGCCAAGATCCCTGCTTCATCTGGGCACCTCCCCATTTTGAGATGAATTCTGCAGTAGCGACCCCAGGGCAGCACTCACCTAATGCCCGCAGGTGCTCGTAGGTCTCCAGCATCACGTCTCTATAGAGCTTCCACTGAGAGGAGTCCAAGCATGGCCACTCCTTGGTGGAAAACCTTATGACCACATCAGGGAAGGTCACTGTGTCCTATACATGCAAAGGAGGGGGTCAGGGCCATGCTCACCCAATAACAGGGAGAGGACAGGATTGCCTAGGTACCTAGAGAGACACAGTGCATCCCCATTCTGTCCTCTAAGAGCACTCAGTTGTCATGATCCTCTCTCCATAGGAACCCAGAAGAGAGGGTACAGAAACATCATGCGAGAAGCCAGATAGCCAATATGATGTAGAACACTATTCTACAAGTATCTGGGAGGTGCTCTTTTTCCCACAGACCACCTAGGGCTCATCCCTGTACTAGATTCGCTGAACACTGGTGGGTGAAATTTCTGACTGCAGAATCAGAAGAAGTTTAAACAGCAACTCAAGATGTAGTGCAAAATCCTAAACACAAACTATCCTTCCTGTCCCCAGAGCCCATTTCTTCCTCTTCAAGGATCAAGAAGGGAAATTCAGATCCAGTGAGTGAATCAAACCTGTGCTTGGCATAATCAGCACTCCCTTTTCACTCCCAAACTAATCCTTTCAGGTGCAGGTCAAACTGACAAAACACACAGCAACAATGCTTTCTTTCCCAATTAGAACCACAAGCTACAGGATGATAGACAAGGAAGCTTTAGAATTGCAACTGGTATAGTAAGGTGAAATTTAGCTGCAGGGAGGGAGGATCCTGTTTCTGCAGAGTAAAGGACAAAATCACTGAGCTGCATGTCCTGGATATGACAACAGAGCCAGGAGGATTCAAGGAGAGCACCAAATGGAAGCCCCCAAAGCCAACACAAGACAACAAACCAGGACAAAGGTAGTGTTCAACTGTGCAGAACTTCCCCACTGCCATGAGTGCCAGCAGCCACATTCACTCCCCAAATTCCTTCCTAAAACATGTCTTGGCCTGACTCATCTGGGAGGGTTTGTTCTTGGTTACCTCCCCCATACCTTTCTTAGAGCCTATACCACATGGTTACCTGGGGACAGGACGTTCCACTTTGAGGCTCCATCTTCTGTGGCCTGGAATATTTCTGAAGAGCAGCAGAAGGCTAATTTATAATTCGTAGAGAAATGTCACAGCATTGAGTTAAAAAGATGAGCACAAGCCCTGCCCAGCTGCTTCCGGCTTGATCCTGACCCTGAACAGCACAAGTGAACCAGGAATCCAGCTCGCACTCCTAGTAAGGGCCCATGTGGAAAGCACCCAAACAAACAGCGTATTTTTCTTTGCATTCTCCTATTATCCCCATAGGTTATAAAGAACCAGAATGAAGGCTGTAGAGAGACAATGGTGGTAGGGCGTTTGCCTTGCACACAGCTGATGCAGGGCAAATGGTGATTCGAATCCTGGCATCCCATATGGTTCCCCATGCCTGCCAAGGGGCAATTTCTGAGCACAGTCAGGAGTAACCGCTGACCAGGATGTGACCGGAGTCTGCACTTGAAGTCCAGACTAAAATCTACTTTTAAAACGACTAGGTCTTTGGAGAAAGGGGCAGTTGTAAAGCAGGGTGGGAGGAAATTTGCTCTGCAGGAGGCTGGGTCAAACTGGACCCTTGGGGATTGATCTGTGTGACCCTGACCTTGCTGGGGTGGCCCAACACTCCCTTGCAAAAAGAACCCTTTTGCATTAAAAAAAATACTCTTTCCCAAAGTGCTCACAGCAAAAGTCTTGGGGTCACCTGGTCACAGAGCGATGACAGCGGGAAGAGGAAAAATATTGATGATTTGGGAAACAACCGCAAAGTCTGGAACGCAGTAATAGTAATCATGGTGGAGCGTGGGGGACTCGCCTGCCTAATGAGCACTGAGCACACAGCCAGGCAAAGGTCCAGAGAACGCAGGGGTGGCCGCTGGGCCTCAACTGCTCAAAATCCCTAGATTCCCTGGTCGCCCCCGCTGCTCCCCTGGGCAAAACCCTGCAGATCAGCCCCTCAAGGCGGAGAGAAGATCGTCCCTCCAGAGCCCCCCGCGGGTCCCCTAGACTGTCAGTTTCAGCAGCAATGGCGGCCTTTGGTGCTTCCCGCTCAGGGACCCGCAGTGGAGAAAGAAAGACCCGGATTTAAAGACGTCACCCAACGTGCAGCCGGAGCCTTAAAGAGCCAGGAACATGCCCGAGCCTCCCGGGGTGGCCCCTGGACCTCCACTGCAGGAGGAACCCAAGATTCCCGGGGAGAGCGGGAGCACCCGGGGACAGACTCAGGCCTGCAGGATCCGGGCGCCCGACCCAACCCCACTCCGCAGCTCACCTGGCCGAGATCCGCAGCTCAGCGCGCTGAGGCGGCCCTCGACCGAAGGCGGAGAGGAATTCGTCCCCCCAGACTTCCTTGCAGCCGCGGGGACCCTGAAACCGTCAGTCTGGGCGGTGGTGGCGGGGGATGGCGGTGGATTGCCGGCGCTTCACTCTCGTGGTCTGGCAACAAAGGAAGAAAGATGGCGGGTCCCGTGACGTCACTACTTCCGGTCGGAGTCTTAAAGGGCCAGGCTCCCCCATCGCTGGAAATTGAATTTCTATTTCTAGACTTGAACCAGGCGATGGAACTCAATTCCTACGAAGAAACTTACAGATATGGAAGGCTAAGGCTATACCTGCACACAATTAAAACATAATGCCCATATTTGCCACTTAATTTCTCCACTGAAGCAGGAACTATAGGACATAGTTATATATAGTTTTATATATTTATATATATATATATATATATATATTTATATATATATATGCATTGCAGGTGCCATATAAGGGTTCGATCCCAAGGATCTCATAGGGTCCCTGAGGCACCAGGAATAATTCCTCTCTGCAGAGCAGTAGAACAGCTGAGTATTGCCAGGTATGTCCCTAAAAATATTTTTTTATGACTTTAATGCAGCATATTCCTCTCAGATTAATTCCTCTCATACTCATATTAATGAGTATATTTTTCTTTTTTAATATTTTATATATTATCGGGATCCCCACCAGGCCATATTCATAATCACTCTTTTATAAATAGTATCTTTATTTGAACACCTTGAGTACAAACATGATTGTCGTTGAGTTTCAGTCGTAAAAAGAACACCCCCCCTTCACCAGTGCAACCTTCCTTTCACTCACCCCTTTTGAAGACCCACCTTGGCTGAATTAAATATTATATAAATGCCTTCATTCCTTAAACTCCATATGTCCACTACCTAACAAGTAAATAGTGTCTGAATAAAAAAGATAAATGGGGAGGTTAGGCAGCATTCAGTTGATAAGATGGGAAGCTCTATCGAATCAACAATGCATTTTCACTGTTTCATTTTCACTTTTGTGTTTTATTTCATTTTAGGGCCACACAAAGAGGCACTCAAAATTTATTGGGAAAATAGCAAAACTAGAAAATGTAGCAAGCAATTTTATCAGTGGATCAGGGAGGACAACAGGGAACCCTCCTCGACCACTGCCATGCTGACTCCCTCCTTCTTTACTGAATGTGATGCCGTTTATCAGAACATCAAAGAACATGGCCTTCCTCCTGAACTCCATCTCACTACTGATGCATTTTTCACAGTAGACTACACTTGCAATTCCCTTGAGAGATTCTCAAGCTCCAAAGGAAGAAAGGGAGTTATTCTACTAGTGATGTATTCTCAATCTCAAGGTCTTCCAAGAACTGATATGTTCACTACTGGCATCCAACTAAAGAGATCCCATCTCTGAAGTATCACTTACAGTGGAGTATTTCAGATAAGGAAGATATATATGAGCCAGCTTCCTCATCTAGAGACTCAAGAGTCTGATAATGGCTCATTAGAAATGATCCCTCACCTCTGCTTAGCTCACCCAAAAGTACACCCTGGATGTGCTTTTCAAGTAAGGCTAATGGTTAAGACGTTTCTTGTTCCAGAGATGATCTATTTCATCAGGGCCCATTCATCTTTTCCGTTTTTTGTTTTGTTTTTGGTTTTTGGGTCACACCCGACAGCGCTCAGGGGTTATTCCTGACTCTATGCTCAAAAATCGCCCCTGGCAGGCAAGGGTGACCATATGGGATGCCAGTATTCGAACCATCATCCTTCTGCATGCAAGGCAAATGCTTTACCTCCAGGCTATCTCTCTGGCCCAGTCTTCACTTTACTTTTTTTCTTTTGTGTGTATGTGTGTGTGTGTGTGTGTGTGTGTGTGTGTCACACCTGGCAGTGCTCAGGGGTTACTCATGGCTCCAATATCAGAAATTGCTCCTCGCAGCCTCGGGGGACCATATGGGATGCCAGAATTTGAACCACCATCCTTCTGCATGAAAGGCAAATGCCTTACCGCTATGCTATCTCTCTAGCCCCAATCTTCACCTTTTCTTAATCTGCATTTGGAATATATTCATTTTCTAGAGCCATTTTCTTGGAGACATCAAGGGCATGACAAACATACCTCTTGAATTGTTTGTGAGCCCTGAGTCTTTGTACATACTTCTACCTCCATATTCCCGAGCTTCAGACCTACTGATAGAGAGGAAATAGTAAACATGTAACATGTAACATTTTATAAGCTATTATAGTCACATTTACAATCTCATAAATCCCTCAAGCCAGGGGCGATTTCTGAGCACATGTTCAGGAGTAACCCCTGAGCATCACTGGGTGTGGCCCAAAACAAAGAAACA
The DNA here is from genome assembly GCA_004027635.1 of Crocidura indochinensis. Classification (NCBI taxonomy): domain Eukaryota; kingdom Metazoa; phylum Chordata; class Mammalia; order Eulipotyphla; family Soricidae; genus Crocidura; species Crocidura indochinensis. The sequence goes on from PVKC010029830.1 coordinate 13,915, forward strand.
AACAAAAATGTAGAAGCCTATGCTGGAGAGATAGCACAATGGAAGGGTCTTTGCCTTGCACGTGGCCAACCCTGGCTAGACCGGAGATAAATTTGCGGCATCCTATATCATCAGTAATTTGTCAGGAGTGTTGTTTGAGCACAGAGCCAGGAGTAACCGTTGAGTGCCGCTTGGAGGACCCCACACCAAAAAGAAACAGAAGCAATAGTTTCTGCAAACTGAAAATGGTAAAACATCAAATGATGAAGAGACTTCTAGAACTTTCTGAATAAAGTTTCTCCATGATGAAAATATATTCTGGTGATAATTCGAAAAATTTGTGGCTGTCCATTCCCAGATTCACCATGGTCTATGTACTTGTATCTTCATATTGTGCTTTGAATACCCAGCACACAGTGTGTATTATATATGTCAAATATATTTGATATTATATCGGTGTGAAATATGGCAGCAACATGAATTTATGAATTCTCAGGAGTGAAAAGACCCAGTTCCTGTGAGTATCTCAGAAAATTGTTCTCCCTGGGCCTCTTCTAACTAAGTAGGTTCGTCGCAAAGATTGACTTCCTAGAGTATCTGGGACAGGTGAAAATCTTTACAGAAAACTAAACTTAGATGCTGAACACTGGGGATGCAGTAGGAGCATGCAAGGCCTCCCTCCAGAGACTATGTGTTGATCCAGGCTGGAGTCAGCAATTGTGGGCACATTCCAGCTTTGTGTCTGAGATTGAACAATTAGTTATACTTAGAATTTCATACCTCCTTGATACTGACAAATTCCTAAACACATGATACTACAGAAGTGGTCATGACCACAGTTATAAAGTGTCTTCTCCACTCTCTGCTGTCTATTGGCAAGTTTCAGCTTAAAAATATGCAGTTATAAATATGGAACTTAGACCAGTGCTAAATCTTGGGTTGTGACATTATCTTTCACATTTACAACTAACGCATACATTTCAACTCAGGGAAATTGTTAAACACTGAACCTACTTCCACCCTACAGACAACCACTGCAGAGAGGACCCAGTCAAAATTCTCAGCTCTGCATCCTCACAACTCTTGTTACCTATGAAATACTGCCA
>PVKC010029831.1:0-15001 GCA_004027635.1 Crocidura indochinensis
ATTGTACCCCTTGAATCATTCTAATAGCCTCTACCATCCCTTCTTCCAAGGGGTGTCAATTTGGAAAAGTCTGAACTAAATGATCAAATGTACAAGTCAATACACTTTGCCATATGTGTAAAGCAGGGAAACAAATACAAATAAGATTTAAAAATATGTCACAACTAACTTGACAATCTGAACATAAAAAATAGTAATGACATTTACTATAAACAATAACTTAAAAGATACCAAAAATGCTAAAAATTTGTAAACTCATGATGCTTAGAATTCAATCCACACCTCTGAGTGTTGTGTATACAGATCATTATTCAGGAAACAGATGAGGGGCTAATATGTATTCTAGCTTTTCTGCACAATAGCGAAATGCAAGAACATTTGAATGCTTCTGTATGACCAACCAAGGACTCTGAAAAAATAATCTTTAGGCTAAGACCCTAAATAACCATCAGAATGATCAAAATCAGTAGTTTCTGTCAACACATCAAAAATCACCTCAAAAGAAATGATGATAAAGACATTCACGCACACACACATAAAAAATAAATTAAATAAGCAGTTTATTTAAAAACACCCGATCCCACTATCAATATTAACTAATATAAAAAACAAAAACCAACAATGTGTCTTTCCATGTGATACAATTAGATGTATACAAAATACACTTGAAGTATGTGTGGCAAGAAGTCAAACTCAGATCGAATCTAATCAAGTCTCCAGCTCTCACAATTAGTTTATATAAAATATAGGGAATCAATTTAAGCTTATTAAGAGCCTCCCTAGGGATATAATCAGCAAAATTGAGAATATGAGAAATTTTACTGGACAAATAATCTAGTTTTCTCAATCTGAGAAATTGGTAAGTCACAAAAAATAAGAAATGAAAACATATTATAGATGAAAAGAGATTTAAGAATTGCCTCATGCCATACTTGGTTTGACTCTTGATACAAATGACTAGCCCCAAAGAGACATTTCTGAATAAAACTATGAGAATAATGGGGATAATTAAATATAAGTGGACAAGTAATAATATTAAAAAACTATTATTCATTTTAGAAATGGCAATGGCATAAAGGTTATTTTTTAAAGACTCATTTTTAAAAAGATATGATGAAGCAATTACAAATGGATTATAATGCAGGACAGGGGTCCATAAGAAAGAAACAAGGCTAGAAAAAGGTTGAAAAAACACTAGACAACTCCGAAGATATTCTTTCACCTAGCACACTGGTTGCCAACCTTCCACAGTAGAGATCTTTTTCCCTGGGACATGCCTCTCGATTGCAAATATAAAGCAAGTTAACCTCTTCTAGTGAGCTTCTTCCACTACATGTCACTGGGTTGGTCACATGTTCAGGTTACCATCGGGAGCAGCCTACACATTAAGCTACTGAATTACTCAAACTAGCCATTCTAAAACTGTATTATCTTGTCTGCTCCTTCTCACAGAAACTAAAATATTTGCAAGTCCTTCCTTTTCTCTCTGTCATTCCATGAAGGCTAGTTCTTCCTCACTCGCCCTCTATCCTCATGTTGAAACATGTAGTCTCTCTCTCTCTCTCTCTCTCTCTCTCTCTCTCTCTCTCTCTCTCTCTCTCTCTCTCTCGAGAACTTGAGTATAATAAAAATATTTCCTTCACGACAATTATTTCCTCATCTGTTGAATAAACCATAGGTAAATAATGACAGAACTTATTTAAAAAGAGGACTAACAGAAGGTCATAGATGAGTTAATTCAATATGAGGCTATGTGTTCTACTTGACTCTATGTAGGTCCTTTATTTGGGGGGGGCACGCCCAGTGATGCTCAGAGGTTATTCCTGGCTATGCACTCAGAAATCGCTCCTGGCTTGGGGAACCATATGGGACACCAGGAATCGAACCCAGTTCTTTCCTGGGTCAGTCACATGCAAGGCAAATGCCCTCCCGCTGCACTATTGCTCCCGCCCCTATATAGGTCTTTAAAAACCTCTTAAATTTCAGGGTATTTAGAAAATATTAAAGTGCTGTTTTATTTAATTACCACAACTTCTTTGCAGTTTAAATAAATTTCATCTTAATGTTCTTTGTAGTAATAATTTATCTTGAACCTTGATTTCTCCATCTCCTAGTGTCTTACAGATTGCTTAAGTCCAAAATCACAGGTAACATGAGACAGATGTCAATAAATAATACTAAAATAATAACAATATAATAAAATGACAATAATGATAATGTCAGTGTCTATAATAATTTTTCAATAATCATTTGTGTAATATTAATTTGTGTAGTATTAATGACTATCATTGCACTTCATTCTATTTATGCTAAAATATGTGTTCTTTTAAATATCAAACTCTAAAATATATCCAATATAATTGAATAATTCATAGAATAGGTTCTTTAGTCACTTCTATTCAAAAAATGTGTATGGATCATCAGCTCTTTGCTAAGCATTGTAAATGTAACACCAAGGCCAAACATCATTTCTAGTCTGGTAAAATAAACAGACTGCAGAGGGTCACACATTAATCAATTCTTCAGAGATTAAATGTGTAACTGCAAACTTTATTAAGCAAAAGAAAAAAAATAAAACAAAATGGACTCAATGACCTACTCATTGAGGGGTGTCAAAAGACTTCTCTAAAAGAACTGAGATCAGAATGATAATTATCGAGTTAATTAGGGAGAGGAAGGTTGAAAAGAACATTCAATTCAGAAGAAAGAATAAAGGTCCCAGAGTGGAAGGCAGCATGGTCTACTCAACAAAGGGAATTTGACAAAGGTTAAGGACAGGAGGGAGGGTAAGAGAAAAAGTATTTGAACTCTGTGAGTTATTTGAAGGCATATTGTCTTGACCTCAATGATAATGAGAAACCTATATATCAAAAAGACTTGACCTAAGTTTCAGCTCCAGCACTGTATCATTTAGTAAGATTCTGGGTTTGTCACTTGATCTTCCTGAAGTCTTCATATCTTCACAAGGAAAATGTTATAATAATTTATTTTAATATATGAATAATATTCGTATATATTACACATTATCTTACTTCTCCTTTGACTGTGGACATTCTTTGACTCTCAGATTAAGAAACTAAACCATCCCTATCTTAAGTTCAAATCTTCAGACACTTCGAAATTTAACAACCAAATGAGGAAACTGCTGACAGTCTACTACAGACATTCTCAACTTAAACATTTTCTCTCAAACTAAAGACACCTCAAAGCCTCGAAGTCTACATGGCCATTCTACAGATTTTCTATCTCAATTAATAATCTATTTGGTGCTTCAATGACAAAAACTGGTAACTTGGCATACAATAGCACCCTCTCCCTCTTCCTCTGTCCTACAATGAATTAATTACTTTCAAGTACTCCAGATTGTTCTGGCAACAGGTCTAGTAAATACCTCCGTTTCCTGCCTTTAATGACTAGTTCAAGACCTCAGTCTCTCTTCCCAAGCAATTTCAATAACCTTAAATATAAAAATTTCTAACTCAAAGAATCCACCACAAATTCACCCTTCTGTTAGTATTATGAAACATACATTTTAGTCTCCTGTTTATATTACTTTAAAAGCTGCCCCTATGATTCCTCCCCAACTCCTATTTCCACTTCCCTCAACTCTTCCTTAGAGAATATAAACTAATATTTAGCAGGACATAGCAGAGGTCCTCCTTAGTCATCGGTTAGACCTCTTCAGCCTGTTTCCTGGTCAGTCCATCCCATTCACATTCTCTATTTACACAGCAAAAATCCGTGCTTCTACAAATGCACAGTGCAGATCTCCCACAGAAGAATTAAGATAGTATGTAATATATAAGAATATTATTCATATTAAGTTATTATGACATTTTCTTTTTTTTTTTCTTGGTTCTTATTAGTGTTCGACATTTTCTTTGTGATGGACATTCTTTGACTATCAGGTTAGGAAACTCAACCATCCCTATTTATTTTAAGTTGGAATCTTCAGACACTCCAGTAGAACACATAGATCATTGCTAATAGCCCCATGATGAGGCAGAATACCAGCCAGGTACAAGTAATGAGGATTAATATATATGAAATGAGTAAGTACAGATTAAAATAAAGGACCATGATTTCAGATTGCTAGATAAACTAACCAAATAGAAATCTTGAAAAAAATAAGGAGATTCTTTAGCAAGAAAGAAGCTTACTATCACTGAAGGCTTACCACGAGAGATGCTTGCTGAATGAGAGGATCAAAATTTATGTATCAGCTCAGAAACTGACTTAGTGTTCTCAAAAGTACTTTAAACTACAAATTTTGCATTCTATGTGGCTCTTCCCATTTTCCCATTTTTTGTCATTGGTGCTATCCATACCTTATACCTTTGCACAGACCATCCACATAAATAATATCAACATAAAGTCTTACCGTAAAATGACTCTAAGAAAAAACATTTTAGTATAATGTTAATCCCAACCATATTAAAGATCTAAGAACAGTTTCATTCTGTAAAATTATTTTTTACATAGGGGTTGAAAAACAATAGTACTAACAAATGGGTAAACTATAGCAAACAGCTAAGTTAAAATGAAATGAAGTCATCTTAATAAAGTCACCTTAAGTAATCCTAATGATTAAATCTGTAGCTACAAACTATTAAAGCAATTTTGAACTTTTGCATAAGAATTTTTCTAATTTTCTGAGATGAAATAAAATAATTCAGCTGTCATTGAATATGATTAAACAGTTATGGACATTGCAATTAAATATAATTATTCTTTTTTTTCTTGACAAATATATATATAATTATTCTATCTTCTATATTCTATCTTCCAAAATTAAAAACATAAAACATAGTTTTTGAGAAAAATGACATACTAGCTTAGCTTTATGTCTCATTTTAGATTATATATACTCATTTTTGCTTAGCTGTTTGCTATAGTATACCCCTATATTTGTTAGAACATAACAGTTTAACAAAATACTTAGAAAGGCCAGTTTTCCATGTGTACTTATAAATATGAAATTTTCTGTTACATATTATGGATTTTGATTATACCTTTATAAAAATAAATATAATTTCCTAATTCAAAATTTTATGTATGTAATATTTCATAAACATTACAAAATGTATACCTACAGTTTCCACCAAATAATGTCAGACTCATAAAACAGATTTTCAACTTTTCAACTGTCTAAAATACATAATATATATTCTCATGGAAGGTGAATAAACATAAATCTTCTGATCATAACTGACATATGTCCAAAGACACCTGCCTGAACTTTCATTTTTTAATGCATAATTCATTAGTAAAGTCAAACGCAGGAAAGGGAGAGAATTTAATTACAATTCTGTTTCTAATGTTGGGAGAATTTCATTACAGTTCTGTTTCTGAAGTTGGGAGATCCCAAATCTCTGTTTGCTAATATTAAAAGTGTAAAATTTTAATTAGGTGCCATTAGGAGTATATTTCTTGGAAAAATATGGACTTTAAGTTATTATTTTTTGGTAAAAAAATTTCTTGTTTATTTAAAGTCTGGCAGCCCAATGAAAATTACGGTCCAGAAATATGCCTGTTTCACATGGTCAAGCTTATTGACTCTGCCTTTTGGTCAATTCATACCTTACCAGTTTCCCTTCAACCATGGCACAAGAAACTACAAAAAGCAAATAATAATATTTGACAAATTGATAAAAAAAAATAGACAATAGATATAATGCTGAAGTCAATTAAGAGACTGCTTTTGTGTATCAGTAAGTATAAACATCTATTAACTATAGATGTATAAATTAAAAGCACCCTGGACTTATTCCAATAATTTTTATAGAACATGTTATCTTGAAGATACGGAAACCATAAATCTCACTCTCACCATGAAATCCTGCCTATATTGTCTGGACAAAATTATTAGTAGACTCTTCCCTTTCTCACTCTAAAAATTGCCCATTTCTATCTGAAATCCCTATCTAGAGTGCAGGTAAAAGAAGAGCAAAATGCCTCATTATACAGTGCTGTGCAGTTGAGGGAGTAAATTTCAATTCAGCATTTTTCCATGCCCCTGCTATCAACTACTCTAAATGGGGAAAGATAACAGAGGAGACAGGAGGACTACCATTCCCATCTGCAGAAAATATCTGCTCTAAAAGTTACCCTCTCTTCAAAATGCATTTCTTAAGAATCACAACCCCATGTGTGCTTAGCAGCCACACTATATAAAAACTGCATGAATCCAACGTTTATTTGAAATGCATTATGAAAACCCACTATTCTTTGTTAGATGAATCTTCTATTCCTTAGCCGAAAATGCCAAAACAATAAATTCCTTTTATAAAATAAATCTGAGAGGCATCAAATAAAAATTTTCTTATAAGAGTAGCTAAATACTGTGTGACCATCGATATCTACTTGTCAAAAATCTCTGAAAACAGCTGCAGTTCACTCTAGATGGCCAGAGAAAGAATAACAGAACATTGAGATGGTGCTAATTCATCTACCTCATGGATAGCTCACAAGCAGAACTAGATTTCCTATTAACCTTTGAAGCTTTCTTCTTGAAGTTTCTTTTTCATAGTTAATCAATGTATTTTCTCTCCTTAGCTTATCTCTTCATTAACTTTTTCTTTGTGAAAAGTAATGTGGTTAATTTGATGGTCAAAAATTATCAGATATGAAGACATTCAAGAAATAAACAATTTTAGCTAGACAGTTGATAGTCCTAGGAATAGGGCAGATAAAGATCTGAGGGCTCTTAATTTCTAAATTACCTGAACACAGAAACCAGGAACACCCTGCCTGCAGTTGGGAGTCCTGTATCCAGTCTTTATCTGCTCCCTCTCCCAGAGAAAGATCATCTTCACAGTCGTTGCTTTAGCTTCCTCTTTCCTCACACAACCCCACATGAAATGTAAAACCCCTTAGGCTTAGTTAGCATTAGATAGGAATTTGTCTGTTATCTGCCCTTCTTCCCCTGTTGATTATTCCTGAACAATAAATGTCCTACATAGAGGACAGTCAGGGCTCTCAGCCCGGGATGCTGTGAGCCCCCTCACCCCATGCTTTTCTCTACTATAATGTCTGTCTTGTTTTCTTAATTCTCACAGTGCCCTTGCTTCAAGCCAGTTCACCCAGGGGTGGACTATAGCAAGAAGTGGTAATTAAAAACTGAACAAATTGAACATTACCCTTTCAGAAAACAAGCCTATCAGATGGATGCATCTGCTCTTCAATTTCAAAACTTCTCAGAGACTCATACGTATCCCTATTTTCAGGAACAAATAATTACTCCTTACCATAGCAAATTTTTACTGCATTTCGGTCCCAAAATGGTACCACAACAAGTAGCAAACTTCCTCTTGGCCAACCTGAGTTCAATCCCCAATAGCATATATGGTCCCCTGAGAACTGCCAGAAGTGATTCCTGAACACAGATCTAAGAGGAAACCCTGAACACCTCCAGGTGTGACCCCAAATCCAGAAAAAAAAAATAAAGTAATTTTATTTTATTTATTCATTCTATGTAAAGTAGAATGGAATAAAGCTTTTATTTATTTGAATAAAATTGCCATTGAAATAGTAAAATTGGGATATCTCAAGTAAAAACGATCCGTTTCCTTGATTCATTGTGGCTAGAATTTGAATGGTTTCAAGAGTTCTTTATTCCACCCCTTTTGGTTTTTGAACATTGTGGCTAGAATTTGAATGGTTTCAAGAGTTCTTTATTCCACCCCTTTTGGTTTTTGAACTTACTTCTGGTTCTGCACTAAGGATTTAGGGTCCATATGTGATTCTGGCAAGTAAACTCTAGTCAGTCACACTCAAGGCAAGTGCTATAACCCCAGCACTATCTCTCTGCCCTCCTATCCAGAGTTCTTAAGACAGTGGAATCATATGTATTGTATCACATATAAATTTTCCTATCACAAATCCACCGGTAACGTCTAGTATCTTGCTGCCAACCTGCCATAACTGCTCTCAAATCAGGTATCTTTAAGGGGTGCCGGAACCTGCCACTTCACAGATGGCAATTAAAGTGGAACCACAGCAGTGAAGCACATACAGAACCTTTGTGAATTTGCAGGTGCTGTGAATTATTTCTGCTTACATAATTCTATGCTTTATGCTTAAAAGAAATTAAATACTCAAGGTGCACGTTTTACTAAAAAATAAAGCTAAAAATACATTCAGTTTGATTTTCTAGCTCCCAGAACAACAAAACTCATTTGTGTTGTTCCATAGGGTTTTCTCCTTGAAGAATTATTTTGCTTTATCCTAAAATCTTGGAGAAGGATGTGGGAGGGTGTTACCAATATAACTGAAATAGGCACATTCCATTGAAAATGTTGAATAAACAAGTTATAGGTTTCACTCTTACAAGCAAGGAGGTTAGGTTTCTCAGCTCTACAACACCAGAGGCAAGAACAATGCTCCTCTCCAAAGCCAATAGATGAATTGGGATCTAAGAAATGAGGTTTATGAGCCACATACCATAGAGTTCCATTTTAATTTCAGAGAAAACTGAAAGCAAAGACTAAAGCTGCATGCCTCCCACTGGAGAGATCTAACCAGCAGCACCAGCCTCAAAAGAGGCAGATTCTAAAATGCAGGTGCTCAGGCCTGGCCCCAGACACACTGAACCGGAACCTGCGCATGGGTTTGGAGTACTGCTCTGGAGGACTTGGACTCAGCCTGTGGACTGCTAATCTCTCCCTACTGAGGCTGTTTACTTCACTGCAAATAAAGTCACCATTTCCAGTAGGACAACTTCAACCATACTAAGAGGAAAGCAAAACAGGATTGTTGAATCCCTGCTCTCTGCTTACTAGCAAGTTACTGAATGTCTCTGTAAAACTTCTCTTATCCTTAATAAGAAAACTATTATCTAGGACCGTTAAGAGGATTAGGTGAGAGTAAGTAAGGAGACCCAGAAAAGAGCCAAGTGAAAAGCTAAAAGTGCTTCTTACTCACTAAGAAAGTCCAGGATCTGTAACGGCTGCTTTAACTCTGAGAGAAATAACATAAGCATTTCAGATAATACTAGTAAAACTCCCATGACATAATGTAATTGAAAATGATGATCTTGAAATTTATATTGAAAGATAAATCTTTTTTTCTCATACAAGGAAAGATAAGCTTATCATCAACAAATCTATTTCCCCTTGTTACTCTCATTTTGGCTTTTCTGATCGCAATTATCCCTATACCAGCACTATTATAACATTTTTCCATACTGAGAATTATCTGTGTGTAATTTTTTACTCTTCATTCCTATTCACAGTATGTACAACAGCTGTAACTCACCTCTAATTATTGCTCCTGTGGTTACCAACATTTCATTCAAATAGCTCTTATAAGAAAATAAATTTAAATCAGCCTCTCGAATTACCATAACTTTACTCATTAGTATTCATCATTTACTATTATTTATCCTTCTTAGAAAATTTTAACTTTTCATTGTATTAAAATAGCAGAAAAGATTGCTCTGAGATCATTCAATCCATATTCTCAAGCACTGGGATTAAACTATCCTAGAGTGTGTGATTAACAAAAACTATAATAGGAAACAAAGATATAAAACCATGTCAATTTCTATTTTATGTGTGTGGTTTCCAAGACATAAGAACTAGAGAGAAGTATGTACTATACTATTTGTCATCCTATAACTCAATAACTATGTTAGGGTGCTGAAATCAGAAACAATATAAAGGTACTTATAATACAATACAAAAGCCTTGTAGTTTTCCTAAAACCATAAGTGTTTTCAATGTTAAGAAATATATAACAAATTTTAGATAAAATTTATGTTATAAAAATATTTTAAAATGTGCTCATTGTTATACAGCAAGAACAGATAAATAAATTCAATAAATTGTGTAAAGTTAAAAATACAAATAAAATATTTATTAAGTATAAATTATAAAATTAAATGAACTATGTATAAAAATATAAAATAAAGGTGAAGCTCACTGATATTGGCAGACGTAAAAAATAAAGTAACAGAAGCATAACATTTCAAACCTTTTAGATTGTCAAAAATTTAAAAGGAAGCATAGGAACACCATCAAGCATAAGAACACTGCAACCAATATTTACGTACATAGAGTGAAATGTATTGAGTAATTAATATTTTATTTCTAGAGTCTAGATTCAGAGTAGGATGGATTAAAGAAATGTAGCAGTGGCTACAGTAATAACAATATTACTCTTAAAAACAATAACTCTTATTATTATTTCAAAGGATTCCTTTAATATAGCTATCTACATCTTGGAATCTTCTGAGAGATATTACCATAGTGGTAGCAACAGCAGTAGTGTGGTAACAACTGTATTATTATTACATCTACTACATATAGTACCTTACTAATACTCTATACAATTATTCTAAGTATTACTTATATAGCTCTAACCCTTCATTAAATCTCTAAAAAATAGGAAACTGCACCATACTTTATAGACCAAGAATATAAGGCACTAAATGTGCCTAAGATCTACATAAATAAATGTTAGCTACTTTTTTATTGATAGATATCCTTTAACCTAGCAATCCACTCCTTTGACTCTAAAAAAAGAACAATTATAACAAAAACTAAGAGAATATACAGACATATAAATGGGCATATTGAATAGGTATGTTAAATAGGATTGAGTTAATATTTTTATTTGAACCAAAGAAAATGTAGAGTTATGCATTTGGTGCTATTAATATGGGTAATTTTGTTGGAGAGGTAATACTGAGAAAACAGGAGAACTAGAAGGAGGAAGAAACAAACTCAAAACACAGACATGAACATGAAAAACAAAACACAAACGCAAAACACGAAAAAGTAATGAAAAAGATAATTACAGCTTGCACAAAGTTGGCCTGGGTTTGATTATAGACATTGCATATGGTGCCTGAGCTCTCCATGAGTGATCCCTTGATCATAAAGCCAGGAGTAAGTCTTGCATGTAGCCAGGTGGAGTCACATCCCCCCAAAATTAATATTTTACATTCTTTTTCCATAAAAAAATATCTTGCAGAAACTTAAAGGAAACAGTGTTTGATTTGTTTTATCTTTTATATAGACATTTTATTGTTATTATTTTTATTTGTTTGTTTTAGGGCCACATCCAGAGGTACTCAAGGATTATCCCTAGCTCTCAGCAATTACTCCTGGAGAGCTACAGAAACCATATGAGATGCCAGTGATCAAACCCAAGTTAGTCACATGCAAAGTAAGTGCCCTACCCATTGGACTCACACTTGCCCCAATGAGCTATTTTTTGAAAGCAGACTTCATTTCTCAGAAAAGCAATGCTTTCATTAAAAGATTTGGGTGTCCCAAAGCAGCATTCTTTGTTGAATAAGATAATTTTTGTTAATATTTTTATTGTCACTAATAATCATGTTATTTATAGAATTTATGATGAAAACTTATACATTAAACTGAGCCTCACATTTGGAAGCTGTTATGCTTAATTAACTAGATAATAACAACAAAAATTTTAGCATTATAAATCTTTGGTAAATCACTCACCTACTTAGTTTCTCATCCAAAAAGTACGTAAATTAAACCATGTCATCTTAAAAACCCAATTTTAAGTTATAAAAATTTAATCATTTAAATGTTAAGTAAAATATTGATAAAATAGTAAATATGTATGAGAAAATAAATCTTATATCAAGCTTAAAATCTGCTTCATAGCTAAGCAGATAATTTAGTAATCCACATTAAAGGTACTTCTTTTTTGGAATTAAAATCTTCAATAAGATCAACTGGTGACTTTCCATCTCCAAGCGGTAAATTTAACTACACGGTGCTTGGTGCTTTAATTTTCATCTTGAAAAAGTTGCCTGTTTATGTCTCCCAGATATATAAGAATTAATCTGTCACCTTGAAATAGAGCCATACAGAGACTATGTTAATCATAAATTATAATGCCATCTTCCAGAGAACATGTGCAAGATAAAAGGCAGTCAATACCAATCAACTGAATAAGTAATACTCAGACTCCAGCAGAAAATTTTGACAAAAATTTGCAAAAAAAGATAGTAATTATCTAATTAATTAAGCACAACAGCTTCCAAATGTGAGACTCAGTTTAATGTGTAAGTTTTCATCATAAATTCTATAAATAGCATGATTATTAGTGACAATAAAAAGGCATGTCTGGGTGCAAAGTAAAGTTACCAGGACCTCAAACATAATGATATTGTTTATGATAAGTCCACAGACTTGTCATATTTTATGCATTCTGATTTCCTTAAGTGGTTGTGAGATTTTCTAAAAGCTATATAAAATTCCTTAAAACTTTGCCAACTTTGGAACAGTTGCATGAAAAACATCTTTTCAGAATGTATGGAATTGCCTTGGGGTGGGGGTGGGGTACAATCTGTCCAGTTTTTGGAAAGGATATCCGGGAATAAATTCCTATAAAAACAGTAAAATTCCTGGCCCTAACCAGATTTTAAAGGCTCAGAGAGAACTGGAAACAATTTATGGCTTGTCAGTTATCTGAAATTCCTAAAATCAAGAAGTTCCCTAAATAGTGTGTCATCATTTTCTTATCTGTGAGCAGAAGCACGAGCATTTATTTATATCCCTAGATTAACTTCGCACCTACTTTTATTATCACTAGTACCGAGAGCTGGATTTTATTTTATTTATTTTTTTTTTGGAAGCACGAAGAGAAATTATTGGAATTGCATCAAAGTCTTTTAAAGAATGCAATTGTATTTTTCTTTAAAAAAATAAAAATAAAATAAAGAAGAGGATGTGATGTGCTTCCAGATAATGAATTCCTACTTCGCCCAGTTCTGGGGCCCCCCTGTTGGGTGCCCTTGAACCTTCTGACTTACCCAGAAGAGCAGATTGAGGGCGTAGAGCAGGCAGCGCAGGCACTTGACAGAATCTTCTCTGGCCATGGTGAGCCCAAACAGGGAAAACCCCCATCCTTTCACCACATCCTAAACCATAACGCCAGGGAGCAGCCGCCACGATCTGCAAAGGGGAAGGGGAGAAGAAGCGGGGACACCTCACCACCAAGCTCCCCGCACCCAGTCCACTGCACCCCAGCCAGCCCTCTATCTGGACAAGCCCACGTCTGGTTCCTCCCAGATGTCACTTATTCAAGTGAGAGCAACAACAGCCCTAAACTTGCCCCCCAAGTTGCAACTTGGTTACAGGGGCACCTGCTGGAGAGAGAAAGGGGTTCGGTCCCAGCAGAAACGGAGACCGCCCAGAGACACCCCAACTTCAGATGAGACAGGAGAGCAATGCAAAGTGTCCCCCAAAAGCAAACGCCCCCCATTCGGGCTGGCCAGCCTGGCTCCAAGAATCGGGAAGGGCAGAAACCAACTATACCCTCCCAGAGCCTCCCAGGTCGCCTTAGAAAGTCCCCCCAAGAGTTCAGTTCCCCGACACCCCAGCGCACCCCTCGACTCCCGGCCGCGCTCGCTGCTAAACTTTAGCCGGAGTCCCGCCCGGCGACTCGGGTTTCCTGGGGAGAACGTGAGAAATGAAGTTGGGTCTCCCCGGAATGCGGTGGGGACGGGCTCGAGGAAAGCCGCGCCGCGACAGCTGTGCACCCCCTGTGGGGGTTCGGTTCGGTTCGGTCGGTTCGGTTCGGTTCGGTCGGTTCGGTTCGGTTCGGTCCGTCTCTCCGCGCCGCGACCCCGCGCTCCCACCCACCCACCCGCCTGCCCCGGGAGCACAAAGCCGAGCGCGGTCACGGGCCCCGAGGCGCCTCCGCGCGCCCCCTGTAGGACGCGAGGGGAATCGCAGGCGGCGGGGCGCGCGGAAGCCCCCAGCGAGTCCCGGCGGGGCAGGAAAGGCCAAGCCAGGGTTGCCTTTCCTTTCGGGCGGCCACTCACCCCCGGTGCTGGGCTAGGCGCCCCGGTCTTGGGGTGGGGGTGTTGAGGGCCCACCGAGGGGGCTCATCGGGGGTCGGGACGTCGCTCCCCGAGCGCCGTCAGGCTGGAGAGGGAAGCGTGCTGTTCTCTTCTGGCTCCTCCTGGGAAAAAGAAAAAGAGAGAGGGGTTGAAAGAGAGAGAGGAGAGAAAATGGGAGAGAGGAGAGAAAGTGAGAGAGAGAGAGAGAGAGAGAGAGACAGAGACAGAGACAGAGACAGAGAGACAGAGAGAGACAGAGAGACAGAGAGGGAGGGAGCAGAGAGGAGGAAAAAGACAAGAGAGAAGAGAGAGTGGGAGACAGTGAGGGAGAAAGGAGAGAGAAAAGAGAGGAAAGAGGAGAGGGGGAGAGAGGAGGAAGAGAGGATGAGGAGAGAGGCTTGGGAGAGAGTGGGCAAGAAAGGAGAGAGGAATAGAGGAGAGAGAAGAGAGACAAGAGGGAGAGTATGAGAAGAGGAAAGAGGAGAAAAGATGAGAGATTAGAGGAAAAAGAAGGGAGAGAGTGGAGGAGGAGAGGAGAGCAGATGAGAGGGAGAGAAGAGGGAGAGAGAAGTGAAAGAAGAGAAGAGAAAGAAGAGTAGAAGAGAAGAGAGGAGAGAAGAGATGGAAGAGAAGAGAGGAAAAGAGAAGAGAAGAGAAGAGAAGAGAAGAGAAGAGAAGAGAAGAGAAGAGAAGAGAAGAGAAGAGAAGAGAAGAGAAGAGAAGAGAAGAGAAGAGAAGAGAAGAGAAGAAGAGAAGAGTTCTGGGCAACAGTTGTTTGAAAGTGTCTGCTAAGCCACCTCCCAGCGCCCTGTCCCTCCCAAGTCTGCCAAATCTAGCCTGCGGTGGAGGCGACCAAGGCTTGGCAAGCTCAGGCTCAGGCTGCAAGCTGGCTGGGCCCCAAGTGTGTTTGGGATCCTCCCTGGCACCCTCACCTCTCCAAGGTCGGGCAGCTAGGAAGTCAAAAAACTGGGGTGGAAAAAGCTTGTCTTTGTAGTCCCTTTAAAAAGGAGCTGTCGGAGAAGAGGGAGGTTGAGTGATTGCCACAAGGAAATAGTCCAACAGGCTTTTATTCTATGAAAAATATTTGTGTTTGAGAAGGGGGGCCATGGAGTGGCCCAACCCAATTCCTGCAGTGAGAAACTAGTTTTTACGACCTTTCTAGAACCGCCTTCCGTG
>PVKC010029832.1:0-14999 GCA_004027635.1 Crocidura indochinensis
GGATCGAACCATGGTCCGTCCTAGGCTAGCGCAGGCAAGACAGGCACCTTACCTCCAGCACCACTGCCTGGCCCCAGGCCTCAACCTTCTTAACAAATTTTTGTTAAAATTTGTTACAAAGGGGCCCGGAAGATAACATGGAGGTAAGGCATTTGCCTTTCATGCAAAAGGTCATCGGTTCAAATCCGGTGCCCCATATGGTCCCCTGTGCCTGCCAGGAGCAATTTCTGAGCAAGGAGCCAGGAGTAACCCCTGAGCGCTGCCGGGTGTGACCCAAAAACCAAAAAAAAAAAAAAAAATTTTGTTACAAAGCACTCAGGAGATATTCTTGTCTCTACACTTCGAACTCATGCCTGGCAGGCTCAGGGGAAGTATATGGGATCAAACCGGGGCCAGCTATGTCCAAGGTAAATGTCCTACCATTGTGCTATCACTGTCAATCGAAACTTCGAGGGAATATTAACTGAAGTACCATATGAAATTTTTTTCGCTGTATCATTAAAGCTATAAATCCCAAGAAATTTTCATTTTTCGACCACAAAAATGAGCTTCCAAAATAGTAATGAATTGATGGACTACTCCATTATCTCTTAACTATTTTTCTAAGACATTTTCTACTGGAGCAGGTTGCTTTGGTGAACCTTTGTGTCCCATTTGTTTCCTGTATCCCCTCCCCACACCTTACCCCCAGTTATTTTTCAGAGCTTCTGAAAAGATTGTGACTCTCCATGAATATGAATAGAGTTGCATTGGTATTGAGCAGGGGAAATCATGATGGAAATTTCTTTGGGTGTAAGGGTTAGTTTTTGGTTTTTGGGTTACTCCTAGCAGGCTGGGGTCGACCATATGGGAAGCCAGGGATTGAATCTTTTTTTTTTTTTTTTTTTTTTGGTTTTTGGTTTTTGATCCATACCCGGTGACGCTCAGGGGTTCCTCCTGGCTATGCGCTCAGAAGTCGCTTCAGGCTTGGGGGACCATATGGGAAACCGGGGGATCGAACCACTGTGATCCGTCCTTGGCTATTGCAGGCAAGGCAGGCACCTTACCTCCAGCGCCACCGCCCAGCCCCTGGGGATTGAATTTTAAGTCAGCCACATGCAAGGCAACCACCCTACTGCTATGCTATTCTGCCAGTCCGAGATAATTATATTTTTTGAAGATACAGGTCAGGTCTTGACCTGGTTCTGTAGTTCTTTGTGTGCTTGTTTGTATGTTATTTATTAGGATTGTGAATTGTTTGTTATGTTTGTGTATTGTATATCATGGTTGTGTGCTTATTGCTACATTTTTGCAACCAGGGTGATAGCTAACAGAATTGTTTCCGCAAAATTAACACCAATCTAGCAAGCCAGGGAAAAATCATTTGTTCAAAGAAATCTTTGCACTTGGTGTCCACTGTTGTTTTTCACTTGAATAGCCGTGCACACAAATGATTAGAGACAGGTTGGAAAGGAAGGTTTGGCCAGAATATCTGCATTCATTCAGAGAATCAGTTCCACACATCTAACAGAAATACTGACTTAAAATGTTTTTTCAAGAATCATTTTTGCTTCCTTTTGCCTGCTGGTTCTTGTTGAAATGATGAATGGCTCTGACACTGAAATCTCCCTCTTCCTGTTCCCTATTATTAGACCATGCTGGACTTGTTCTATGACTTTGTGGAAACTTTTCGGTGATTTTCTTTCTTTATATTGGTAAATACCTCAGTGTTTTCTATGACATTTAACCACTGTTTGTTTGGCCTGAATTCCCTTTATCCTTACTTAAAATGTCATCTGGTTCCCACTGAAATGAGTGAGAAAATTCAATTAGCCTGTCTGGTTTAGGTTTGTTTTTCTCTAAAGAAGGGAGTTCCTCTTTTAACTCCTTTAATCTTTGTTTCTATAGGCCTGTCATCTTTACTGCAGAGTGTGACTGGGAACCCCGTTCCAGCCAGTGAAGCCGCATCCCAGAGCACTTTAGCCTCCCCTGCCAGCACCCCTGTCTCTAGCATCAAAAGCAGAAATCTGCCCTCCAACACCCAAACCTTTATGCCCAAAAGTTTCAACTATTCTCCCAATTCATCCACTTCTGAAGTCTCTTCAACTTCAGCCAGCAAGGCCTCTGCTGGGCCAAGCCCCGGAGCTTTGGTCACTCCTTTCAAGCTCCCGTCCAACTCCCTGGGCTTCTCCAGTCCCCATTCTACTCCCAGCTCAGCTGCGCCCTCCGTTGCCAGCAGCGCCGTGTGCCAATCCTCAGATATTCCCAAGCCAAAGCCGGAGACAGAGTCCACATCCCCAAGCCTGGAAATGAAGATCCACAATTTCCTCAAAGGTAATCCCGGATTCAGTGGCTTAAACTTGAATATCCCCATCTTGAGCAGTTTGGGGTCCAGCGCCCCTGTGGAGAGTCAGCCCACAGAATTTCCACGAGGCCCAACGAGCACATCCGTTGACATCGACGGGACCCCTGTGCGGGATGAGAGGAGCGGGACCCCCACGCAGGACGAAATGATGGACAAGCCCACATCCAGCAGTGTGGACACCATGTCCCTGCTGTCCAGGCTCATTAGTCCGGGCTCCTCCACGCCCAGCAGCACGCGCTCGCCCCCCGGCAGAGATGAGAGCTTCCCCCGGGAGCGCCCCAACTCTGCTGCCACCTTCCGTGCCTTTGGTCTGGGCAGGGAGTCACCCTACAAGCAGCCCTCGGATGGACTAGAGAGACCCTCTCCTCTGACGGATGCCTCGCAGGAAAAGTTCTTCCCAGACACATCTTTCCAGGAAGATGAGGATTATCGAGATTTTGAGTACTCTGGGCCACCGCCATCCGCCATGATGAACTTGGAGAAAAAGCCGGCCAAGTCCATCCTCAAATCCAGCAAGCTTCCGGATAGTGTCGATTACCAGCCCATCCTGTCCAGTTACAGACACAGGACCCAGGAGTTTGGGGTGAAGTCTGCTTTGCCCCCTGCTGTTCGGGCCCTCCTCGAGTCTAGTGACAGCTGTGAGCGCCTGGCATCTCCTCCTGGACTCTTTGGTGCCTTTGGCCTGCGGGGTACTGAAGCAGGACCAGATAGGTCACCATCCCCAAGTAAGAATGATTCGTTTTTCACCCCTGATTCCAACCACAGTAACTTGACTCAGCCCCCAGCCGGCCACCTGGGCCTACCCCAGAAGCAGTATCCAGATTCTCCTCATCCCATCCCACATCGGTCCCTTTTCTCTCCTCAGACTGCCCTGACCTCCCCTGCTGCAGGTGTGGACAAAGGCCTGGCAGCGGCTATATCCAGCACCTCCACCATTGAGTTTAAGAACATGCTTAAAAATGCCTCGAGAAAGCCCTCTGAGGAGAAGCTTTTCAGCCAGACCCCAGGCAAGGGCAACTCGGAGGGCAGCGTGGGCCTCCCTGGCCTCGCTGGCCCAGAGCAGCCGCTCCCCGAGGAACACTACCGCATCGAGACCCGGGTCTCCTCATCCTGCCTTGACCTGCCCGATAGCACAGAAGAGAAGGGGGCACCCATCGAAACCTTGGGCTACCATAACGCGGCCAACCGGAGGATGTCAGGGGAGCCAATCCAGACCGTGGAGTCCATCCGCGTGCCTGGCAAGGGAAATCGAGGACATGGGCGAGAGGCAGCCAGGGTGGGCTGGTTTGATCTCAGCGCCTCCGGAAGCACCTTTGACAATGGCCCCTCGGGTGCCTCTGAGCTGGCACCCCTTGGGGGTGGGGGCGGTGCTGGAGGCCTTGCGAGCTTCAAAACCACCCCCTACAAGGAGCGGGCACCCCCTTTTCAGGAGAGTGTAAGCAGCTTCCACCCCAATAGCTTCAGCTCCACCTTCGAGCATGGGACGCCCTTCCAGAGGGATCCGGTGGGGCCAGCTCCTCCCACGGCTGCTCCGCCCAAAGACCATGGTGGTATCTTCTCCCGAGACGCATCTGCTCACCTGCCCTCTGTGGATCTTGTGAGCCCCTTCACAAAGGAGGCAGCCCTGGCCCACGTCACCGCTGCTCCCCCTTCCGGAGAGCACAGTGGGGTCCCCTTCCCCACCCCACCCCCGCCTCCCCCACCCGGAGACCTCGGTGCAGCAGGCGGCAGCGGGGTCCCCTTTACAGCGCCACCTCCCCCTCCACCCCCTGTTGACCACTCTGGGGTTGTGCCCTTCCCAACCCCAACACTGGCAGAGCATGGAGTTGGGGGGACCGTGGCGCTCTTCCCCAAGGACCATAGTTCTCTCCTACAGGGGGCCCTGGCAGAGCATTTTGGGGTGCTCTCAGGCCCCAGGGACCATGTGGCCCCCACCCAGCGGGACCTCAACGGCCCTGGTCTCGGCCGTGTGCGTGAGGCCCTGAGCCTGCCCTCTCACACCCTGGAGCATATGGGTCCATCCCACGGTGGGGGTGCCGGGGGCGCGGGCACCCCCGTCAGTGGCCCCGCGCACAGAGACGCCATCAGCCGGGGTGGGATGATTCTACGGAATCCACGGCCCGACTTCAGGCCTAGGGAGCCTTTCATCAGCAGAGACCCGTTCCACAGTCTAAAGAGGCCCCGGCCCCCTTTTGCCAGAGGGCCTCCCTTCTTTGCACCAAAACGCCCGTTCTTCCCACCCAGGTACTGAGATGGAAGCCCAGGGAAAGGCATTTGGAACAGTGGAGAGTGCATTGCAAATAGGAGTTTGTGGTTTCTTGTTGCTTTTGTTTTCCCGCTTTTGAGTTTTTATATGACATAAAGGTTTCCCTTCCAACTTAAAAGTCATAGATGCTTATGGTCTTCCCTCTCTCCTCCTGCACTTACCTACTCTACTAAAATGGTTTGTTTTTAAAGTGGGGGTGTTGGGAACCAGCAGAGAAACACAACCAAAGCCTCTTCACTGTGTTGGGGCCTGGATGCATGAGGAGAACGATCTTTTATTGTCTGTGGAAGAGTCTCGCATTTGAAATAAAACATCTCTCAGAGCAGAGAAGAACTGTGCGATGTCGGGGTGTTCTTTGGGGCTTGGTTTCTCCAGCAGTCAATGGATAGGCATCCCCGGCCCTTTTCTCTCCGGCCTTGTACCTGGCCCCTTACCTGCGCGTCTTGCCCGACCACGAGGTGTTGCAGGATGTAATGTGGGAGACTGGGATGTGTTTTGCATCATTTTGTGTAATTTTTAAGTCCTGTTGAAATCAAGTAGTACTTTCTCCTCAAATAGTCATTTTGGATTTTGTTTTGAAACCGCCTACTTCTGAAGGGTGATCATCTGGCAGTTTCTTGGAGGAGATGCAAATCTCACTCTGTTCTAGTATAAAAGTTCCTTCTTGGGGTGCAGATGAGGAGACTCGCTTGAACTTGAGGGTCTCGGTGGCGCAGCAAAAGTAGTTGGAGGGACTACTTGCTGCCCGACACCACCTGCCTGGCCTTCACCTACAAGACAGCGTGGCCAAAGTCTCTGTGGTCGGCCACAGACCTCTTCCCTCCTCCTTTTCTCTGGACTGTATCAGTTTTCCACTGTGACTTTGGTCAGAAGTAAATCACTGGAGTTGACAGTTGTCACGAAGTTACGACTCAGACCCTCTCCCTGGATTTCTCCCCAGTCAGAAAGAGATGTGTGATGGCCCCTTCCCAGTGATGATAAGGTGTTTCAGTGAAGTAACCGCAAAGGAGATTGTTGTCTTTTCTTTGCTCTTTTCTTCCCTTTGTCCTAGTCCTGTAGCCACCCCCATTGATAGTTCAAAGGCGGAGGTTCAGAGTATCTCTGCTTGTTCTGCATGTGCAGATGTGCCTTGGTGATGAGTGGTATCAGTTACATCCAAACAGAACAGATGGGGGGGGGGTACAGACCTTCCTCCCATGGCCCTTCTCACTCTAAGGCCCAAGCTCAGCCCTCGATGTCCACTCCCAACAGGAAATGATGGTTATGCCCTTAGTCATTTTACCAGAGAAAAGTGCTTTTCTTCTCCCAAGTACCAAGACAATCATTGCACTTTGTATCTTTGTATCTAGGGACACTGAGAAGCAAACATTGCTCTTCTACTTGATAATGTTTGTTAACTTACCCCAGGTTACTTGGTATTACTCTTCATCTATATGGATAAAAAGAGTGCAGACGCATTTTTTAGGGAATCCTAGCAAGTCGATCTTTTCTCCTGTTTGGTAGAGATCTACAGTAGAGGTTTTGGGGTGCTTCTGAGTTCCTCCAATAGAATGCCTCAGCTGGGACAGGGGCAAATTAGTGATATACTTGATTTGCTGTCTCCGAATAAACAGCATCTAGAGCTGGGTATATACCCAAGAGCTATGGAGGTTTTGTGTCCTTTGTGCCACGTATTGCTGTGTGTTCTTCGGTACTATGCTGCACTCGTTTCCCTAACACGTTTCTGATCTTAAGCCAACTGTTGCTTCTTTAAGCTTGTTCTCCCCACAAACATACCTTCTGTAACAAGGTGGGGTGTGGGGTATAGCAAGACCAAAACATAATAGAGCAATGCTGTGTCTGAAGACATTCAGGAGAGTGAAAAGGGTGGGGAGAAGAGTTCTATTTGATTGAACTAGACACCCCCCCAAAATTAAGTGGTTTATTTTTACCTTAGAATAAAAGAATATGAATTCTTTCTGCTGCTCTTGTTAGCTTATAAGCTAAAAGTAGTGTTTACTTGAAAGGGCTCTCCGACCTTTGGATTTTATCAGAAAATGTCGGGATAGGAGGGAAGTGATTTCCCGACTGTTGGGGCAGGTAATTCTCCTCAAAAGCATGTGAAAGGAAGAACTGGTACAGTTTAAGATGGACATTGATGAGTTGGGTTTCGGGGGGAGGTGTGTCATTGTTTTTCTTTGTGTTTTTTGTTTGTTTTGTTTTTATTGTTCGTTTGTTCCTGTTTGGGGGCTTATGGAAGATTTTGGATTTTTAGCCACAGAATTCTCAATGTGTTCGTTTCAGAGTGGAAGTGAGGTTTTGTACGTGACAGCAACTTTTAGGAAATCTCTACAGTAAGTGAAGACAAAATGTATATATGTGATATAGTGCAACAAAAAAGGAATCTGGTCTTCATGAAACAAGGGGGGGGTTTGTTCTTTCTGTCTGTGATTTAAAACTCACCCGATGACTGTTTTTTGACTTGAGATTAAAACAATAAACGAGCTTTATTTTAAAGAAAGCATAACAGTGTGTCTTGCAGAGGACATGATTCACATGAGTGCAGACTGTGGGAAGTGGGTGCAAGGTTTCAGGTACTCACCATGATGTCACAGACTAGAGTGGCAAGTGGCGGGTGCTCAGCACCGGGCCCTCTCCCCATAACGATGTATCAGAACTGGCCTGGAGTCTTGAGTTTCTCCAGTAAGAGATGCTATCTCACTTCCTCATTTGTCTTTAAGCAGAATCTGGTTTGATTCTGGGAAGGTTAAAATGAACTCCAGTCTTCTCTGACTCCAGGAACATTCTGTGATTAGAGCAAATCTACCTAGAAAATGTGAATATGTTCTACTTCCTCGTCATGTAGTCGCTCTCAGCCCTGAAGTTACTGGTTCGTGCAGAATTCAGCTTCAGCTGTTAACTGTTTTGAAGCCGCTGTAAATTACTGCTCCTCCCCTCATCTCCCCCTCTCTTTAAAGTTCCTCCTTCCCTTTTTTTCTTTCTGATGGGTGGGGTGTTAAGATAAAAATTAGATCTGTTGGGTTGATAGTCTTTTGTTCAGTGTGGAAAGCAAAAAATTGCTCCAGGGGCATCAACCGTGAAATCCTTTTGAAATGTGTATTAATATCGCTTAATAAAATAACTAGTACTGAAAGTTTGACATTTTTCTTTGAGACGTGGGGCTTGGCCCAGGGACCTCTGATACTTCTGGTGAGTGCAACTGGGAGAGAACTTGTCCTGGAGTTGAATCCACTACTTGGCGCAGGCCTAGATTTGCACAACCTCCATGTTGTCCGGCCAAGCAAGACCCTCCATGACACTCCAGGCTGAAGGTGAGAAGAGCTACAGAATGTGGAAAGAAAAGCCTGGATCTTACTCTGAAGATCTGATTGTATTGGGGTTGGCCTGAGATTGGGGTGAGGGAAAGTGAGGAGGCTTTCCTTATGTGACTGCACACAGAGGTCCTTCAGATCACCCATCTTGTCCTTCATTTGTAAACCTTGCATTTTCCCTTCCCAGCCTTTCCCTCCACTTTTTTTTTCTTTTTTAAAAAAAAAACTTTGTCCCCGGTATTGTTTTCTTTTTCCAGTTTAATAAAGAATGGTTGCTTTTGTTGTGTGATTCACTTTTCCCCACTCCCGCTGATCTTGCCAGCTGTCTTCTGACCCTAAAGGAACTCGAGCTTCCCTGATCCTTTGTTTAATTCAGATCTGGAAGGCTTTGGTGGATGGGGTAAGAGTAGTACATTCCCAGATTGGATTATACTGTGTGTGTGATGATCTGCACATATTCCAACAGTGCTCTGACTACGAGCACTGACATGGGATGGTGAGTGCTGGGGGATCTGGGTGACTCTGCATCTACCTTCTCTCTGGACACTGGCAATCTCTCATGGGCATGGCACTTAAACTCCTCTCCTGCCCCATTCCTTCCAGACTTCGTAAATGGAATGTTGACTTTGAGAGCTAGAGAGTCACCACATATCGGCCAAGCCTGGGTCACTGGCAGAGCAGAATGCTCTAAATAGTCTTGAGTATGTGTGGGCACACGTGTCACCAGGGACCTGGACACGCCCAGTCGGAGCCTGTCTGTGTGCTGGCCCGGGGAGCTCATGCCTCTCCCGGTCCTTGGTTTCCCCACTCACTTAACTCACTCTGCCCCTCAACCCTCTCAGATTCAACAATGTTGAGGTTCCTCAGCGACCTTTCTGCTCCAGAGCCTACCCAGTTATGATTTAAGCTACTCTTGGAAGGATTACTATCACACATAGTAATTCACCGCCTGAATAGGTTTAGGGGTATTGGGGCGTTTCTCATACTTGCTGTGAGTAACAGGGCAAGTTCAGTCAGCTGCTCTTCACAGATTACTCATTGGAATTGTATAGACGACCTCAGAGAAGGACACCCGTAAGTGAAATATTGCCAGCTCTAAACTAAACATCCTGTTTTCCCTTCATCCAAAGAGTTGTCAAAAAATAACCTTCGTTACAAGTTGGCTGGGTTAAAAATTTGAGAACTGAGTTCTCTCTATGGAGAAAGGGGCATTGAAGAGAACTTAGACTACTATTTATTTTTCTTTATTCACATGGCAAAAGCCAAAAGTTGAGATATAGGTGGAAGGGGGCACAGACTGCAAATGGGCTCTAGACCTCAGCCTTTGAGGCAGAGGTGTTGGTTAAGCCAGTCCACCCTAAATCTTTTGGGACTAGCGAGTTGGAGCAATTCACTTCCTTGTCTCCACTGTGGCATTTTAAAGAATTAAGTCCTGGGACCAGGGAGTTAGTGCAGATGGTGGCTCTGATACCTTCGTCGTGATACCCAGACGATGTTTCCAGCCACCCCACCCACCTCTGCCAAAGCATGATCTCAGCACATACACAATTGAGCCCTCTCCTGGGAAAGAGAACATGATCATCCTACATTCTTAGATCTTTGCATTGAAGTGGGCAGAAAATGATATGTGACCTGTCCTCAGCCCATGATTGCTGCGGACTGCAGAGATCAACATCGCTGGCATTGGGTATTGTGCCCTCTCCCATTGTCTGTCTCCTTCCAGACAAACACTTAAGATATCGATCTTAGATTTTGATCTCTTCATCCAACCTAAACTGGCTGCCTTGTTTCTGAGACTTCCCTGACCTGATTAAGTCAAGATCTTTTCCAAGCCAGGCGAAGAAGATGCCTGCTTCCTGGTCAGCTATCAACTCAGAAGTCTCCCAAAGGGAAATCGAATTAGATTATCTAAGTGAGCTTACAGACTTTGCTTTTAAAGCAAAGTTAACAGCCCGATGCACCTGCTAGGAGGTCATCCTTTCATTAACTCGGCAAAATTTGGCTGGATTTTCTTTGATTGTAGCCACTAGGAGCTTGGTAGCATCATCCAATGAGCTTCAGAAACTGAGGACAAGGCCGGAGTGGTGCTTACAAGCAGTAAGCCTTGCCCATGCTAGCCTACGACAGACCACAGGTAGAAAAGAACTGAGGACAGTCAAAAATAAATGAGCACACTACATTCTGGAGTTGCACACTACCTACATTGGGGTTGACTTCATGTGACTTTAATCTCATTTAATTAAAGAAAAACAGGAATTGCCACAGTAGGACAGAAGGTAGTGTACTTGGTGTTATTTGTAGCTGACCCAGGGTTGGTACCTTGAGCCCACCATGAGTAAACCCTGATCACCACAGGGTTTGGCCAAAAATTGTTTGGAAAAAAAAAAAACTTGCAGGGGTGGTGCAGGGCATAAGGCGTGCCTTGCGTGCATTAGCCTAGGATGAACCATAGTTCAATCCCCCAGTGCCCCATTTGGTCCCCCAAGCCAGGAGCAATTTGAGCCCATAGCCAGGAGTAGTCCCTGAGCATCACTGGGTGGGGCCAAGAAAACAAAAACTCTGGGGCCCGGGAGATAGCATGGAGGTAAGGCGTTTGCCTTTCATGCAAAAGGTCATCGCTCGAATCCCGGTGCCCCAGATGGTCCCCTGTGCCTGCCAGGAGCAATTTCTGAGCATGGAGCCAGGAGTAACCCCTGAGCACTGCCGGGTGTGACCCAAAAAGAAAAGAAAACAACTCTTGCATGTGACCTGTGTTCTCTCTAGTACCACATGGGGTCCCCTTGAGCACTGCCAGGAGTGATCTCTGAGCAGGGGAGGTGAACATGCAGTTCTCGAGCCGCATGCGGCTCTTTGCCTCTTATTATTTTGTATGCTGTGGCTCTGCCAAGTTTGGATTTTGTTGTGCTGCTGCTGCTGAGGAGAGATCTCCAAGCATGGAGTCCCGTCTCTCATCCCTCGGAAACAACTGAGGGAAACAAACCGTGTGTCACATGTTGGGTCACATCTTGCATTTAGTTCTTAGTGTGGAGGACGGAGCACACCCTCACCATCGCTGCAGGATTTTGACCCTCACTCAAAATGGCAAAATGCAATATGTGTTTAATAGATTATTAAAATTATATGCTTTTGTGTGAGTGTTTGTTTTGGCAGGTCACTGCGTGGTGTGCATTTCTGATTCTCACAGTCTAAAATTTTGGCTCTTTAGCTCCTCTCCCTGAGTGACCAGTGTGCTCTAAAAACTTTATTTTTTGTGTCACACCCAGCAGAACTCAGAAGTTACTCGGCTCTGCACTCAGAAATCACCTTTGGCAGGCTTGGGGACCATATGGGATGCCAGGAGTCAAATCGCCCTCCATCCTCATTTGGCCACGTACAAGGCAACTGCCCTACCACTGTGCTATCTCTCCGGCTCTTAAAAAGCTACACATTCCACCTATTTTTGGCCACTGTCACTTGGCTAGTTCTTTGGGCCTTAAAAGTGTTTGGTGGTGGTGATGGAAACCCTTATTTCACCTTAATTTTTAATTTTGTGGTGCTGGAGATTGAACCAGGACTCAACATGCAAGGCAAGCACCTACTGCACAGCTACGTCCTTATCCCTTAAATTTTTTAACTTTCCTACCTCTGGTGCAATGAAATGTGCTAAGCTTGCTTCTTTTTGGGGGTGGGGGGCACACCCGTTGAAGCTCAGGGGTTACTCTTGGCTATGCGCTCAGAAATAGCTCCTGGCTTGGGGGAATCGAACCCCGGTTCGTCCTACGCTAGCGCTTGCAAGGCAGACACCTTACCTCTAGCGCCACCTTCCTGGCCCCAAGCTTGCTTCTAAGAGCTGACACAGGCTGTAGCTGTAGCACAGCAATAGGTAGTCACTTGCCTTCCCTGTAGCTGGCCTGGGTTGGATCTCTGGCATCCCAGATAGTCCCCTAAACACTGCCAAAAGTAATTCCTAAGTGCAGAGCCAGGAATAACCCCTGAGCCACCAGGTGTGGCCCAAAAATGAAAGACTTAAATTTGGGTGTGGGTTTTTTTTTGTTTGTTTTTTTGGGGTCACACCTGGCAGTGCTCAGGGGTTACTCCTGGCTCCATGCTCAGAAATTGCTCCTGGCAGGCACGGGGGACCATATGGGGCACCGGGATTCGACCCGATGACCTTTTGCATGAAAGGCAAATGCCTTACCTCCATGCTATCTCCCGGGCCCCGGGTGTGGTTTTTTTTTGGTTTTTTGGTTTTTTGTTTGTTTTGCCAGTGGAAAGTGTATTTTACCTCCAATGGAATACTCCTATTTTTCAGGACTACACCTGGTTACATGCTTGGGGGTCACTCCTAATGGTGAGGGGGGAGGGGGAACAATCCTGTGACTAGACCCAGGATCCTGTGTTCAAAGCCTGTAGCTCCACCCACTAAGCTAATGGAGTGTCTTCTCTGTTTTCTCCTTTTTTTTTTTTTTTTTTGTGGTTTTTGGGTCACACCCAGCAGTGCTCAGGAGTTACTCCTGGCTCCATGCTCAGAAATTGCTCCTGGCAGGCACGGGGGACCATATGGGGCACCGGGATTCGAACTGATTACCTTTTGCATGAAAGGCAAATGCCTTACCTCCATGCTATCTCCCGGGCCCCTGTTTTCTCCTTTATTAGGGAGATGTACTAGTTATGTGCCTTAGAAAAGGTAGTATATAAGCAATCTTTTCTTACTCTACAGTGAGGCATATGCCACCCCAGAGGATTCTTGCATGTAGTTTAAAATAACAATTTGAGGGACCGGAGTGGTGGCGCAGTGGTAGGGTGTTGTCTTGCACACAGCTGACCCAGGACGAACCGAGGTTCCATCCCCTGGCGTTCCATATGGTCCTCTAAGCCAGGAGCGATCTCTGAGCACAAAGCCAGAAGTTACCCCTGAGTGTCACCAGATATGGCCCAAAAAACAACAAACAAAAAAACATAATTTGAATATCATTCTTAAATGATCAAGCACAGCTGGGAGTAAACCCTGAACAGCACCATGTGTGGCTGAAAACCAGGTATCTTCTTAAAAGCTTTACTTAGTTTATCTAATTAGTATTTAATAATTATTAGATACTAATTAATTAGTATCTAGTTTAGGGGAATACAGTAAAACAATTTCCTAAAATTGTATTCTTTTTGTTTGTTGCTTGCTTGGAGACTATGCCTGGCAGTGCTCAGAGCTTTTGGTTCTGGACTAAGGGATCACTCCTGATAGGTTGTGAGTTCATATAAGATGGAACCCGGGTCAATCACATGTCAATTAAGTGCTCTACCCACTGTACTATCTCTCCAACCCTAAGGATTTTCTAAATGATATAAAGGTCTAAAATACTTGTCCTTTAAGATACTAATTCTCTTCCCACTGGATTTCTATCATGGCATTTTTTAGATTGATCAGATCTTGTTTTGTAATCTTAATCAAGGTAGAGAAAATTAGGTAAGATCTGTTTTCTTGGGCCCAGAAAGATAGCACAGTGGTGTTTACCTTGCAAGCAACCGTTCTGGAACCAAAGGTGGTTGTTTCGAATCCCAGTGTCCCATATAGTCCCCCGTGCCTGCCAGGAGCTATTTCTGAGCATACAGCCAGGAGTAACCCCTGAGCACCACCAGGTGTGGCCCAAAAACCAAAAAGAAAAAATAAGGATCTGTTTTCTTGACTTCCTGCCCCTCCCTTCCACCCTACATTAAAGGCCTCTGTGGTCCTAGAGGCTTTGAGGAGTGTGCCCCGAAGAAAGGGTGCCAAGGTGGTGCAGTCTTATCTGCTGGCCAGACCCAGCATACATGGCAGAGTGTCTGTTGGACTTAGATGTCTCGAGTTTCGAGAGAGTGTGGGAATAGATCCATTTGTTAGTGTCAAAATTCAATGAGTTGGTGGCCAGACACACAGATCTACAGTGATACTTTGTGGAAGAGAACAGTTTAGCAGAGATGTTTCCAGGCAGAAAAATGAAGGTTGGATCATTGCTAGTTCCAAATCAGAAACGGGTCCAGAGCACAACTGGTAGGGTGTTCATTTGCCTTGCATGCGGCTGACCTCCGTTCGATCACTTCCCAGCATCCCATATGGTCTCCAAAGCCTGCTAGGAGTAACCCCGGGTGCTGCCGGGTGTGGCCCCAAAACAAAAAAACTAAGCCTAGTGATGGCCACTAATTCGGTTACATCTGCTCAGTGCTGCAGTCAGCACATGTTTAAGGGTTGACTGTCGGCAGGAGCAACTACTCACTGCAATAGAACCAGGTAGAGTGATGAAAGGTTTTGTGTCAGTAATGCCTCTTTTGGAGTGTCTGGTAAATAGTGATGAATACCTTTGTCATCCTCCAAAAGAACATCCACTTTGTTGCCTGTAACACTCACTGTCTTTTTGGGTACAGGCCGCAGGGCAAAACCATTTCACTTAAAATGTTTTCCCCACCTTCCTGTCTGCACCCTAGTGGCTGCCTCTTCCACAGTTTGTCTGTTTCCTTATGTATTTCAGGGAATTTGACATACCAGGAAAGGGAGCCAAGATTTGGTGTTGCACAGTATGGCACTGAGACGTAGACTGGCTGCTGCCACCTCCCTGGAGAGAGCCTCTGACCCCATCCCCTGGAATAAGAACCATCGCTGACCATCTCTGCTGCAGGTGACAGTCACCGAGTGTGTCATAGCTACCCTCAAGTCTATCCCCTGTCCCAATGTACTCTACATCTAGCTAGGGTTTCCTTTACTCCTCCCTCCCTCCTGCTCTTCGTTCCTTTCTACATCTGGTGGTGCTCAGTCTCACTCCTGGCTCTGTGCTCTGTGTTCCTGGTGGGGCTCAGGGAAACTTGGGGTGTGAAGGAGCAAATTTGGATTGGACCTGTTCGAGGCAGGCACCCTACCCATTGTACTACCTCTCTAGCCCCTTCATTTTTGCTTTATTTAGAAGACCAAGTTCAGTGCTGTTTTAGGGCTAATCACAGATATGTGCTTAGTCAATCCCGGTGGCGCTTGGAACCATGTGGTGGCAGAGATCAAACCCAGGTCTCCTGCATGCTGAGTGTTCTCTCTCTCTCTCTCTCTCTCTCTCTCTCTCTCTCCCTCCCCCCCCTCTTC
>PVKC010029833.1:0-14994 GCA_004027635.1 Crocidura indochinensis
TCCACCAATGTTTCCTAAGTCCATCCCATACCTCCCCTATCCCTACTCACAGCGTGCCATCATAATAGGCACCATTTGAGTTTGATCGTTAAAGTTTGGCTCTCAAGATTACAATGTTGTTGACTCTGTGATTTGTATATTTATTTTTGTCTTTAACACCACCAAAATACCCGAATCCATGATCTCACATCTGTTTTGAAAGAAGACTCTTTATTCTTGAACAATCGTCTGAGCCTATAGCTTGGAATAATTGAGATTGTAAAAAAAAACCAAAACAGTCAAGTATTTTATCAGTATAATATACTGACAGATGGAAAAAGGGGTTTCAAGTAGGAAGAAAATTTCAGTTTAGATGTAACGAGATTTTGCCATTTAAAGTGAGAGATTATGTAGTTCCAGATAATCAAATGACTCAAACAGAAAATTTTAAAACGTTATGTTTATACATTAAATTCATTTTGGTATTGCTTCAAATACTTTAATGAACTCAAACTACCCTTTTTAAAAGTAAGAAAATAGCTGAGTACATATTTATTTTAATAGAGTAACTGCAGTCCAATTTAATGTCAATTATTAACTCATTATTCCCTCCTAGGTTAAAAAGCATTTTTACTCTATCTACCTTTGAAAGGCAAGATGTTGAGGCCAAGAGAGTCTCTTATCTGGTTTAAAATTTGCAATGAACCCTGCTACAGAAATAAATCATAAATAGAGCTAATTTGTTCTCATCTGCTGCATGCAAACCCAAAATGCTTCCAGAGCTAAGGATAAAGCTGTTTCCCAGGAGCCATTATCAGCTATGGTGAGATTAATACACAACAAAGCTGTCAAAGTCCTAGCATCTGTGAATCTTGCAGATGCCCAGGCAGCTGCAACCTAATGTGCCAGGGAAAGTAAAATCTGGTGACAAGATGGATGCGAATTCTTGGCTCTCATTAGGCATCCATTTACCAAGAGGAAAGACCCACAATAGGGACTGTAAATTGTCCTTGGAAAACAATTCTAGAAGTGGTCCTCTCTTTGTCTGCACCCCAGTCAATCATCCATGCCCAATCAATTCCAGCATGCTTCTATCCCTCCAGGTTCTCCAGGGTAAGGTGGGGCTTCCTTTAAGCTGGTCAGATTTATGTTCTCTTGCTCAGGTCCTCATTTCCTCAAAGTTTCTTTTCTCTAAAGGAGACTCCCTAATCCCACTTCCTGTTTGCCTGGGCACTAAGGACTCCAGCCCAGGGGAGAGGAAGGCTATACAAAGTCCTTGTCTTTGTTTTCCCCCTTGCTCTTTGACTTAACATTAGATTAAATCCGTGAATGCAAGAATTGTTTGGATATTTTACAAAATGGTTGTGTACTGGGTCAGAAACTCCTAATTAGACCCTTGACTCTAAAGTACCATACCTCTTTGTACACTGTACAAAAATAATCTAAAACACAAACTTTGGTCACTTCTAATGAAATAACAGTTTAATGGATTACAGACACAGATATTTAAGTGGAACTTTACAAAATAAATTAATTAAATATGAGATTGCTTTTGTATTTCTTTTTTAAAGTACAAATCCAGGCTGGAGAGATAGTGCAATCAGTAGGACAATTGCCTTGCACATGACTGGCCAACCCACCTTTGATCCCAGGCATCCCATATGGTATCCCAAGCACTACAGGAATAATTCCTGAATATAGAGCCAGGAGTAACCCCTAAGCACTGCTGACAATGACTCAAATCCTCATCCCCACGAGGAATAGAAAGTTAGTTCAAATGAAACGAATGCATGGTTTATGAGAGACCTGAACTCAATCCTTGAGCACTGCTAAGAGTGACCCTCCAAAATAGAGTAGAAAGAGTCTCTCCACCATCACTGAAAGATATTTCTTTTTTTATCCCTGCCACCTTCCAAAGCATAAATACTGCCTAAAGCAGTATATATATATTCATGAATATATTCATCCCAAACTTTTGGACACTTGATATTATCCCCAAATATTGATACTGGGGCAATGTAAACTTCCCACAAGAGTTTCCATGCCTGATGATTATGATGGCAGACTTCTCACCTAGTGGGGGTGAGGTAAGAGGGACTTCCTCTAAACTGAAGCATTATGAGATGAATTTCCTTCACTGAAAACAAGGAAAATCCCTGAAGACTACATCAGCAGTACTCATTAGACACATGAGTTTGCTTAGCATTTTCCTCCCTGTTCTCTTCAACTGAACTTCTTTTCTCCAAGTAGATATGTGAGCTAGAAGAAGCATAAGATGGCAAGATGCGATAATTAAGGATTTCTCCTTTTATTTTTCTGGTTCAATACAACTGTATTCCACCAAAGCACTTATTGTAATACCTTCTGAATATTGCCAAAACTACTGGTCTGAGGAAATGCTAGTCACTGTGAGTGAGGTCTTAGGAATGGCAGTTGAGCGGTGCCTTCCTAACTTCTACTAGTTAGTTCTTGGCCATCAACAAAAATATTACTGGTGATGTGACTCTTTCATGTTACATACATATGTAGGAATTATGTGTTCTCCACTCTCTTTTATTCCCCTTAACCGTGTTGGAAGAAAGCTGATTACACATCTTCACATGGGGTTGACATCCCAAATTTACTTTAACTTTCTTTTTAGAAAAAGATGGAGAGTGTTTGAAGAATTTTAATTTGTTTCATTTATTGAGATTCTATGATTTAAATGCTATTAATAATATATTAACTCTGCTTTTAAAATTTTGAAATTCATAATAATAAAACAAATAACATTTATTTGAATTGCTCTTTAGAGATAGGATATTTCACAGATGAAATAGAAAGAAAGGGTTTAGCTTTATCAAAGGAGGAGAACATATATGATCCTGAGACTTGGCTCCTATACTTTTAGTATTAGTGATGTTTAGAGAATAAAAACATAAAAACTATATTAATCCTATGGCCAGAAGCCATGGCACTGAGCCCTTGGAAAAATAAAAAATCATTTGGGGATTTAACAGGATTTTGGAGAAGTAAAGTAGCATATTAGTTACTTCATTTGTTTTTAGGGAAGGCTCAAAATAATCTTTAAATGAAAATTATATTGTTTTCTTTGAAGACTTAAGGCAAATTACCATTAAAGAAGTAGAAAGATAATTCTCTCTACTTGAGTAAAAGATAAATATTAGACTAAGTTTCATGCACTGAAAGGGAGATAAAGTCCTAGGACTAACTGTTTAGTGAGCCATGCATTGGCCTCTGAATCTTAGATGTGGCTCATTGGGACCGGAGCAGTGGCGCAAGCTGTAGGTAGCAGCCTTGCCCGAGCTAGCCTAGGATGGATGGACCGCTGTTCGATCCCCAGGCATCCCATATGGTCCCCCAAGCCAGGAGCGATTTCTGAGCACATAGCATAGCCAGGAGTAACCCCTGAGCATCACCGGGTGTGCCCCCGCCCCCCAAAAAATGTGGCTCATGCCTGAGTTTCCTGGTAGCCAGGGGAAAGGGTGGAATGTGATACCAGTACATGACTTTTATACATTTAACGATCTGAAGCAAACAAACCAGGCTGATTGTAAAGTGTGATATTTACTTGGGTATTGGATTCCAATGTGTTTAGGGTATTTTTCCCTTTGTTTTCCTACAATGCACAGTCACAGACTGACATCATTATCAGCTCTTTAAAACTGAACTAAAATAATTGTTCATAGGTCATAGTGAAATATTATTTTTATGACAGCTGTCCCTTCCCCCTGTTTTTTTTGTGATAACTGTGCTGCACACTTAACTGTGGTGCCCAAGGGTGTCATGAACATTTTATCAGTCAGAGAACTAAGAACATTTTCTCAGTCTCAGTTTCTAGATTGTATGCCAGAGATCATGGAATTCGAGACTTTCTGCCACAGGGCAGACTCCTCTACCATCAAGCATCTGAGGGCCCATCAATCATTTTTAAGATCTTTTGAATTTCAGTGACCTGAATGTTTTCAAATATTGACAAGTAGACTCAACTGGTATTGAAGAACTAGGATATTTAGGGCATATAAGGGAGAGGTTAGGTACATTGACCTCTTGTGTGAAAGACTTTGTAGTAGGTGGCTCACTTGTGAGCAAAGTTCTGAAATCCCCTATCTAATCATACCATCTACCTTTTAATGTTAAGTTCAAAGATTGTCATTCTCTCTCTCCTCCAGGTCTTCAGAGTTTGTTACTCTGCAGAGTAATGCCTCCTGACCCTGTTGTGCATTCTCACACGTCCCTCTGCCCCCTAGTAACCCCGTGTCCTATCCATGTCCCGCAACTCCTGATATGTATACCAGATTCTTATCTATTGATCCCAATCTTATCTATTGATACCAATCTGAGTAAACTAGAACAAAAGTTACCTAGCTTCTCTGGAGAAAAAGTGTATTAATTGGCGCTAATTATTTCCTTCCAGCTACAATTTTCTGCCTTTTTTTCTGCAAAAGATGCCCTATCCTGCCAAGGTCCTTGCCAAGCTCTGTGGCCGCTGACAGTGTGAAACTGCTTTCAAGGTTCGTTTCTGGGGTGAGGAAAAGAAGATGCTGTGTAGATCACTTACTTCCCTGCTCTACTTCTTTTTGGCCTGGCAGTTAGGGTCAGGTTATTTTAAATCAAACCATTGCCAGTACCCTTTGGAAATGGTGATGACAAGAGGTGACTGGTGAGCTGTGCCCAGCATTTCGGCAAGTACAGGTTGTCAGTTGCCTGCAGAATGGACTTGATACTGTGCTTGTCTGACTCAGCCTGACGGGAATAACATGCAGTCAGATGACAGGATGGAGTCAGGGGAATGGAGTCAGATTGCTTCAGAATGTCCTCCAGCCAGAAATGTCTCTGTATGTTGTCTCATGAGATCCGTCCAGAAGTGAGTGCACAAAGAATGGGGTAAAAATTACCCTCAGTGCACTGGAGCTTGGTTCTATGCTCTATCTTGTCTATCAAGAAAATGCCATACAAGACAAAAATTCTACCTTGGCTCAGTCTCCCTTTAGTCTAAATTCAGTGAAAAGGATGAAATGATCAGTTTGTTCAAATTCCCTGGCAAGAAACAACTCTTTTGCTAATGTTATAAATTGGAAGTTAGTGGATAATAAAGGCTTCTTATTCTACACTGAGTGGGGAAAAATACATTAGACATGGGAGCAGTCCTATAACTGGAAACCTTTCTGCGAGCCAAAGATTTTATTTTCATTGTTTTCAGGCTTAATTGTCTTGCAGACTCTGGAAACATAGAAGGGCCGAGTAAGAATCTCACACAGATGTTATGTGGCACATTGTATCGTGGGCCAAATTATTTGGCTTTTAAATGCATCAATCATATATTAATTTCTTAAATTGTCCTTTAAGTGCCAAACATGCCTGTGGTCAGTGGGCAGAGGAATACCCCTTTCTGAAGTTCAATAGTTTGAGGAGTACTACCCCTAACTGCTTGGAGGGAAAATGTACACATCTGGCCCAGCAGACCACAGATTTGTATTTATCTCTCTCCCTGGGTAAGAGAGCTACTTTTTAGGAGGAAAGATTATCTTTTCAGGGAAAAGGTGGAGTTTCTGAAGACCTCCTTTCCCTGCCTTTGGAACAGGTACTCTGATTCGCTTTAGGAAGATTTGCTTAGGCTCTGGGAATAAGAAAGGTGGTTAAGATCAGTATAAACTGCCTTTTGCTTCAAATGGCCAGGAATTTTGCAGATTCCAACCCCAAATCAATCATTATTGGGAGATGTAGACTTGAGTGAGTTTAGGGGTTTTATTTCTTTCTCTTACAGTCTGACTGGACAAGGTCTTTTGTAAATCCCTGCTTCCATAGGAAAAGGCCTATTTCTACTCCCTTAATGTAAAGCACATTTGGCTCCTGTTGGAGATTAATGTATATGGAGTAGCAACAGATAGACTGCTACCCAAGGCATCAAAATTTCTAGAACACAGTTATATCCATCATTATGTTAATTTTGGTCATCCATAAAAATGTTCTAAAATTTAAAATCTGATTTAATGTATAAATATGATATAAGCTTATCATAATAGGACCCTTTATTGGGTGTGTGATGATGATGTTTGGTGGGGCAAATCCTTTTATGCTCAGGGCTCATTCCTATAAATTAGGGAATCAGGGTGCAGTGCCAGGAATCAAGATAAGCACATGCATGGCAAAGATGGGTCTAATCCACTATAAAATCTGTAGTCCAAGGAATCATTGAGCTAAATTCTCAGCCCCATATAATATTTTTTTAGACAAGGTCATAGTGTAGGAGAAGAGGTTTAAAGTTGGAAGACAAAGTAAACAAGAGGCACTTCTGTAGACCAAGTGTTATGAGTGTAATGGTGGTAGTCACACAAAGGTGATCCTGTGCTCAAATTGTGTTGATCGAGATGCAAACATGAAGATAAGTGAGGTTCTATAAAAATTGTGAATGATGAATAAAGTCAATGGACTGTACCAACAACAACAACAAAAGAAGGCCTTTTTCTATGTTGGTTAATGCAAATTACAATTCAATTAGGAAAACTGAGCCACTGTAGATCCTAATTATTCATCCCTCAAGCCCTCAAGGTCAATGCTTTGGGACAGAACCTCTTTTCATGTCAACACTGACCAAAGACTGAAGTCAAATTCTGAGTATATATGTCTTTGTTGTTTTGTTTGAAGGTCACACCTGGCAGTCTCAGGGCTTACTCTGGATTCTATGCTGAGGGA
The DNA here is from genome assembly GCA_004027635.1 of Crocidura indochinensis. NCBI lineage: Eukaryota > Metazoa > Chordata > Mammalia > Eulipotyphla > Soricidae > Crocidura > Crocidura indochinensis. The sequence goes on from PVKC010029833.1 coordinate 6,676, forward strand.
GGATCACTCCTAGCAGGCTTAAAGGATCAGATGGGGTGCTGGAGATCAAACCTGAGCCAGCAAGTCAAGCACCCTACCCTCTGTATAGTCTCTTCAGTACTGCCTCTTTTCCTTTTATTCCAAAATAAAAAGCTGGCAATCACCAAATCAATTGTCTTATATATGATCTCAAATGCTTCATTTTTACTCCTAATTATAAACACATGTTGGATGATTTATTTTACTTCTTATGGGGCATATGATAAATGCTTACTAAGAGTCACATGATACCAGAAACCAAATTCTAAAATCTTTAATCACAGTTCACAAAGCAGAATGTGTAGACAGGGTGACTGTAACCACCTCACAGGGGCGACATTTCCACAGAAAGACTCTGTCCCTGGGGAGACACAGATGTCAGGGTGATATCTGTGACACAGTCTATGCTTTTGACTAAGTGTTGCTGTTTTTAGTCAGTCTTAGCTATTGACTTCCGGTCCTATTCAAGACTACACATTGCTTCAACAAACTGCAACAGATCCTGCCTCATTCATCTGCATCATAGTGTGACACACAGTGACAGCAAATCTTTTATGGTTAAGAAGTTCCAGTAACAGGAGTTGCTGTTTGGTGGCATTTGACCCACATTGAGCTAAATTTTTCTGATGAAACAAGTCAATCTCTTCAATATTACTATGAAAATTTTTTTGGGGGGGGGAATTTTTCTTGGGTCACATCCGGCAGCGCTCAGAGGTTACTCTGGCTCTACGCTCAGAAATTGCTCCTGGCAGGAACCATATGGAATGCTGGGATTTGAACCACCATCCTTCTGCTTGCAAGGAAAATTCCTTACCTCAATGCTATCTCTCCGGCCCCTACTATAAAATTTTTAATAGTACTGTTAGGTGGCAATTGTCTTTTTCCAGTGGTTTTTTTTTTTGCTATTGTATTAATGACTTTATTGGAGATATAATAATTTTTTACAAATACACTATTTTTTGTATAGTATTACTATTTAATAGTTATAAATATATATAGTATAGTATTTACTATTTATATATTTGTATGTACAAATATACAAATACTATTTGTATACAAATAGTATACAAATACAAATATTGCTACTGAATGTTTTCTGTTTTCTTTTTTTCTACTCTTTCATTTTAGTTTTTATTTTTCTTTCTATTTTTTTTTGGGGGGGGGGTCACACCCGGCAGTGCTCTGGGGTTACTTCTGGCTCCATGCTCAGAAATTGCTCCTGGCAGGCACGGGGGACCATATGGGGCACCGGGATTCGAACCGATGACCTTTTGCATGAAAGGCAAACGCCTTACCTCCATGCTATCTCCCGGGCCCCTCTTTCTGTTTTCTTTCTATCGTTTCAATAACTTTGTGTTTCCTTACATTGAAACATATGTAAATGTGATTGATTATGTCAGCTATGTGATGCATTTTCTTTAAATAAAAAAATTTAAAAATACGTATAATTTCTTTATCTTTTCTCTGGCAGTTGTTTCCAGTTTCTGGCTATTGTAAATGAACACAGGAGTGTAGAGGATGTTTTGAATTGTGTCCCTAGGGTACATTAAGACTTGTAAAATGGAACGTCAGATTTAAGGTGGAGCTTAGTTGGAAAGATATGATATATATTGAATCAGCTCCCTTGACATACAAGTTTTTATAAGAATCAGGCCTCTCTGGGCCACACACATAGCATGTGGGTTCTGATGACTTCACAGTGTTTAGGAAGGCACTCCAAAGAATAAAAACAGAGATTGTGCCTTATTTGTAGAAACAGTTAAGGTCAAACTAGGTTAGAAAGCTTCTGAGATGTAAAAACTAGACTTGCATCTCCCCAAGCATGTGGGGGTACACATTTTGAGCCCTCAGCATGTAGACAAACATATAGAGTACATAGTGAGTGAACCCTGAGCATATAGCTAGGAGTAAGTCAGGAGCACTGCTGGGTGTAGCCCCAAACAAAACAAACAAAAATTAACCACACTGGTGGTGAGTAGTTCTTGCCTGTAAGGGTCTGTGGCCCAGTAAGAGTTGGCTCTGCATAAAGTCTTCCTGTCAGGGCTTGATTTTAGTGGATACTTGTAAGATGACACCCAGCTATTAACCCCCCCCTCAAAAAGCATTCCCCTATCTTCCTCTTCCTTTAAATCTCTCCTTTGATATGTGAAAGTCTACCTGGACTACTTGACCTTCCCTCTTCTGGTATCTGGGTATGGGTTTAATAAAGAAAGGCAGTTTTTATTTTTGGCTCAGGCCTATGAAAACCATACTGGCTTCATGATTCTTTCCTGACTGACATAGTTTATTAGTCTTTTACAGTTACCCTGCTTCTTCAGATCCCTCTGTGTGGGGTTTAGAAACATGGGGTGATCTCACAACTCAGGTTTTATTTTACATCTGGCTCTCAAACAGTAACTCAGGACCCAGAGATCTAAGACGACTTCTTGAACTGGACTGAGTGTGCTGTATTTATCACTGGAACATTGGCGCACATGGCCCCATTCTGAACAGCTTCATGTTGCTCTGGGCTAGTTGCTCAACTGCCTCACCACCCTTGGTTACAGAAGTTCCTTCAGATGTATAGATGCAGACAGTAAAGGAGAGAAGCTGAAGACTTCGAATAGCACCCCTGAGGCTGAAGCCTACCTCCTTTCTTCTACCAAAGGTCCGTTGTGCTAGGACCTTAGCCCTCAATCTGCAGCAGCTAATCGAAGTCACTGATGGGGCCAGTTGAGGGGGACCACATCAGCATGGTGATGAGCAGGTCCTCCCACCCAGATTCCAGCCCACGAACAAAAGGCCTTTTTGTCCTAGGCAACCTCAGCAGCCTACCACAGAAGGAGAAAATGGAGAAGATGGAGGGGAAGATGGAGGATTCAAGCCCAGTTGAAAAAGCTCGACTGCATTTAGAACCTCCTGCAACTTTCTTCTAGGTTAAGGTCTTATTCTTATTTGTGCCAGTCATTATATTGTTGTTTAAACTGTTTGTTGTGATTAAACTGTGTGTTCTATATGTTTAGATCTTAATGCTACTCCTTTATTCTATGCTCCAGTGCAAACAGATAATTTTGTATTCAACTTGAGTGGTTTAATATTAGTATGCACAGTTCTGGGGAAATGCATAATGTTGTTCGATTTTTATGGTTCTCATCTATCCTAGTGAATGCTTATGAATTACTATTATGTTTGGTTATTATATTATTTAGCAATTTATTCTCAAAATTATGTCTGCTGAAATGTTCTAATGTCTTTGTCCACAGAAGTTGATGAAAAGGGAACTTGGATGCTATAGACTTTTATTAGAATACTCATTATAAGACCGTTTTAGCAAACTTATTTTCAAACTATATATATCTATATATATCTATCTACAGTATATATATCTGCAGAAATGTTCTTGTGATTATGTTTAGAGAAGTTTATGAAAAAGAAACTTAGACATTTTAAATTCGTAATACAGTGTTCAGAGTGAGAATGTTTAAGAATTTTCAAATTAATTGTATCTGCAGAAAGGTTCTAATGCTTATGTTCAGAAAAGTCTGAGAAAAAGTTTTATGATATGTATAAGACAATGATATAATAAAAGCTGATTGTTTTGACAATGATGTATACAATTTAGCCTTTGATGCTATTACAGCCAACTTTTACTGTGCCTATGCAAAATAACAACCATTTTTATAAGTTCTGATCTGGGGTTCCTGCCTCTGGCTGAGAACAGTAGAACAAAACTTGTAGCTTTTTTTTGGTTTGGTTTTTTTTGGCCACACCCAGCAGTGCTCAGGGTTACTCCTGGTTCTGTGTTCAGAAATCATTCCTGGCAGGCATAGGGGATCATATGGGATACCAGAATTCGAACCACCATTAGTCCTGGGTAGGCTGCTTGCAAGGCAAGCACCATATGGCTGTGCTATCTCTCCGGCCTCTCTTGTAGTTTTTTTTTAATTTATTTTTGTTTTGTTTTAAACTGAAAGGGTAAAATTTTAACATGACACCCAGCTATTAAATCAAAACAAAGGCATTTCTCAATCTTCCTCTTCTTTTGATATGTCAACGCCTACGTGGACTACCTAAACTTCCCTTTCTTGGTGTATGGATATTGGTTTAATAAAGAAAGGCAGTTCTGGTTTTGGCTCAGGCAGAGAGACCACAAAAAAGCAGACTGGCTTCATGGCTCTTTTCTGACTGACATGATTTATTAGTCTTTCACTACTACCCTGCTTATTCAGATCTCTCTGTGTGGAGTTTAGAAGCACAGTGCCTGGGGTGGTCTCACAACTTGTGGGTTTTATTTTACAGGCACTCTTACCATATTGAGAAGTCAAATTATATCACTTATCTCAGCATTCATCATCGTCATTTATTGTGATGAGGACTGGGAAGAATTTTGCTTCAGAAAAGTACCACTCTAGGGGATCAGGCAGGGAGGGTCACAGAGAACATGATGTTAAGTGTGTCTTCAAGAATCTCTGAAAGCATAAAGATGCCCAGAACTGTCCCTTAGAAGACAAAATATTAACTTGGAGTTATTAAAGCCTCTTAGTCTACCAGGGTGGTGGTACTGATTCTAGCAGAAAAGGAGTTCTGCAAATTAGGAAGGCATTGGAAGGTTTAGCAGGCGTCTAAAAAGTCAGGTCATGTTACTTATCTTGACATTCACTCATTTAGTCAGCATGTACTGTGTGACAATGACTGGGGAGAAGCTTGCTTCAGAAGTGCTTCTCTGAATTCTGGGAGAGAAGGAGGGGTTAGATTTTGGGTGATGATCATCTCTATCTTAGGGCCTTGTAGATCAACAAATAAGATCTGATCCCTTAAATCTGTTCTGAACCTTTGGAAACACAGTGATAGAATTTTTCATCAGTGAAAATTGGCAGTTTTTTTGAGTCCTGGTTTTGGTAAGGAGAAACTGGGGACTGAAGCAGGAGCATATTCCAAGCTTTGTTTGTATTGAATAGTGGGGGCTCATATCTCAGGCAGAGCACACATCCTCTTGCTGTCATGACTCCATACCGTGTTGTTTGTTTTGCGAGAGATTCGTTAAGGAAGTGCTAAGCAAACATGAGACCCTCATCCACATTAAATAGTTCTACAGGGAACAGGGAGTGGTGCATCCTTTGTAGTCAGAGGATAAAAAGGAGGGATGTGAGTAGGATGTGTGAGTGTATGTGTGAGAATGTGCATGATTGAGTTGTGAGGTGTGAGATTGTGAGTTTATGTGAGTCTGAGAGTATTTGTTAATGTGTGAATGTGAAAAAATGTGGAGCGGTGAGTATGTTGAATAGTAATAAGTCTGCACAGCCTATGTGATATATGTGAGCATGTAAAATAAATATGAATGTGATAGTGTGAAGGCAAATGTGTCTGTGTGTCTGAGACTGAATATAAATAAGTAAAAATGATCATTGCGAAACAAAACATATGTGTGTTAGTGTTCATAGTGCTTTGTTTCTTAGGTCTTTGCTCTCTCTAGCCACCCACCCTACTTTGGAAGTGGAAAAAATATAAATGAGAAGCACTCATATTATTCAGTCTAAAAGTCAACACCTTTCAAAGTATGGTGCTGGAACAAATAGCATCAAAGACAAACTGTTAGGTATGTGAATTTAAGTCTACTGAAAATGTCTGGGTCAGGAGCTTTGGGGCAGAACTCAGCAATCTCTTTTAACCAGGCTTGCAGGTAACTCTGATTCCTACCCACATGTGAAAATCATTCTTCAAAAGATAAAGACAGAATCTTTGAACAGATTCAACTGTCAAATTTCTGAATTTTGGAGTGGGCTTTGCATGTACAGTAAGTTCTGTATCTCCAGAATCATTCAAGAGAAGGAAGGTTGAATAACATTATTTAGGCATAATGCAAAGCAAATGACGATGTCAGGTAAAAGTTCATTTGTTGGCATTCCTGTGGTCACTCATGCACTTAGCAGGTATGTGATGAACAGTGAGATAGGCAACATTCAATATGACAGGTGGTAGGAATGGGGACAGAATGTGAGTCTCCTGTCCAGCTAGTAATACATGCTCCCACAACAGAGATAAGTCAGTAGCTTTGTCTTCTTTTGCTTCTCTAGCAACTGCTCTGTTTTGATAACTAAACACTCAATTGCCCTTGATGACTACTCACTGTCATTACCACAGACTCTTCAACTGACTTTCTGAAAAGTGATGTTTCAGAATGGAGAGGCCAGAGAGCCATAACTATACAGTCCAAATTCACAGTCTCTAAGAGAAGAATCATAGCAACTTCCCATTCTGCACACGACAATGTTCCTTTCCTGGTCCTATGAGTCATATGTTGCTGCATTTGTCACAATACTCACTGGAGCTTGAGCAAAGGAGAGAACTTACTGGGTTTTGGGTGGATGACAGACTGACTATTTCATTATGGGGTTAGTCCTGCAGGGAAAAGGAATTAGACAAATGAATGCTCTGATGACTAAAACTTTGCTTAATAGCAGGTAACAAGTGAAACCATTCCTTTACTCAATTATTAAGCATAGAATGATTGCGTAAGTGACACCACTTGCCAGAAAGAATTTAGCAATACATATGAGTTCAACTAAGAATGAAAGAAAAAAAAAAGAAATGAACTTCTTTACACAAGCACTGAGAAAAAAAAAAGTTCTTTTCTGGGGCTTCATGTCAGAGGACTGTGAGTGTGTGGAGAGTGTGTACCATACAGTATTAATATGGCAGAGTAAAACTTTTCTATAGCATGCTTATTTCACATAAATATATTGGGGATGTCTCTCCATGCCTATATATTTACATAATTGGTTTTAAATCTGCCCAGTAGTGCACTGGTATGAGGACAGACTTACCTTAGACTATAATTAGTTTCAAATAAATTTTCTACAATGATCCCACAGCACATTCTCCTGACATTTCTAGTTCCTAAATACCACATAATAAATAGTGTTAGTCTATTTACTTTTCAGTGAGTCCTGTGTGTAGTTTCAATAGGAACCAATTTGTGGAAAAAGACTGACTAGAGAACTAAAGAGTAAATATGCTTTAGATGCCATTTTGTTATGACTGTTAATTTGTGGCAGGTTACCTAATTGCCTTGGCTTGTTTTAACTTTTAGAAGGAGGGAATTTTCCCTTAGCACTACAGAGTGTACACTCCTCCAGATAGGGTGTGGTGCTCACAGTCTTTTGTCCCATACAGCCTTGCATCTATTTTCAGAATCTCTTTACGTACTGAAAACTGAATAGCACAGAAAGATCAATCAGAGAAAAACCAGTCAGACCTCATCTTAGTCCTGTTCTCTAGGGAGATGAGAAGTATTTTTCTGCAGTAAAAATGTATGGTAAAACAAAAACAAGTGTTGACTACTGCTGATAGCAATGTCAACTGGTTCAACCTCTTTGGAAAACAATATTGATACCTCTCAAAAAGATAAGACTTGATCTTCTAGCAATTCCACATTTTTACATCTATCCCAGGGACCCCAAAACACTATTTTGTACAGACATTTGTACTCCTATGTTCATCTCAGCAGTATTCACAAAGTTAAAATTCTGGAAATAAGTGAGTGTCCAAGAACACAATTAGATAACAAAACACAATGGATTTAACTGATGAAAATAAAAAGTCATGCAATTTGTTGCTGCATAGATGTATCTGGATAGTATCATGCTCAGTGCAGCCAGAATAAGAGAAATATGTACAGAATTATTAGCAGAGGAATAATAAATGACCAAAGGCATAATAAGAAATGAGAATTTGTCTAAAGAACTAAGCTTGCCATGGTGGGAGGACACTGAGGTAATGGTAGAAGAATGTTAAAGGTGTGGTGTTAATGTACTGTATGTATGAAACCCTATCAGTAATGTAAGGTGCACACATTAAAATAAAAAATAAAGTTTATTCCCCTCTATAAAACACTCATGTTATGAATATCTTATCTTATGTACAGAGCTCAAATTTTCAGACTTTTCAGCAATAACTGAATGTAAGATGTAGCTCTTCCTCTTTGGGACCAGTAGTCAGGAAAAAGATCCCTTTTTTAGATGGTATCAAGGAAAAGGCCTTAGAATCACATCCCCAGGGATTACTTGGAGGAGTTTAGGAAGTTGCTAGAATCTGTCTCTTATAAAGTATATTCCAAAAATTCAGACTCCTAGGCTCTTACTGGATCTTTGTATGGAAATTTGTGTAGTCATGCTTTTAAATAAGTTCTCCTAAGTTGCTGACAGGAATGAGAGCAATATTCACTCATTAACTCCTAAAATTTGGTTTCTTTTTCTTTTCTTTTCCTTCCTCTTTCTTTCTTTCTTTCTTTCTTTCTTTCTTTCTTTCTTTCTTTCTTTCTTT
>PVKC010029834.1:0-15186 GCA_004027635.1 Crocidura indochinensis
CAAGCTATATCACTCCTAGGGACATACCTTAGGAATACAAAAATGCAAAAATTCAAAAATCCCTTCCTCATACCTATATTCATTGCAATTTTATGTACAATAACCAGATTCTGGAAACAATCAAGATGCCCTTCAACAGATGAATTGCTAACGAAACTGTGGTACGTGTACACAACGGAATATTATACAGTCGTCAGGAAAGCTGAAGTCATGAAATTTTCCTATACATGGATATACATGGAATCTATTATGCTGAGTTAAATAAGACAGAGGGAGAGAGAGAGATAGATACAGAACACTCTAAGTCATCTATGAGTTATAAGAAAAGATAATGACATTATTGTAATAAGGCAAGGTTCAATAGAGTTTTAGCTGGAAGGACCAGCTCACTATATGAAACTCACCAAAAAGAGTGGTGAATGCTGTAAGGAAAATAACTATACAAACAACTGCATGACAATGTAAATGATTGAGAGAAGTATTATTCCTGTCTCGAATATAGGCAGGGGTGGGGGGGTTGGGAGGGGGCATTGTTGGTCGAAAGGTTGCACTGGTGAAGGGGGTGTGTTCTATTTATGACTGAAACCCAACTACAATCATGCTTGTAATTGTGGTGTTTAAATAAAGATTTTATATTTAAAAAAGCATATACATAATGACAAGATATTGAACCAAAAGGTAGTATATAGTTTTCTATTTCCTAGTTCTTTCTTGCAATAAAGAGAAGGCTCTGTTTGGTATAAAACAGACTGATTTTTTTGTATGTACACTTGTGTGTTAACCACAGACTTCCAAGATGTCTTGCTATTTCACTAAATTGAGGTCCTGCCATGATTTTCTTTAATAGAATCTGAGACTCATGAGAGGTAACTGTCTTTAATAGAATGATAGAATAGAATTTAATAGAATGTTAAGTATAATTTAAGTATAAATTAAGTATAAGTTGCTGCTGTTGTTAGTGTTGTTTTAAGGCAATTGAGCATTCTTTTCTTGCCTTGATCTTTTTAATATCATATATAATTCCTGTATTTCAGAAACAGGTGATAAAAATTTTTAACTGAAAAACTAAGAAAATTTAAAAATGTTCAATGCCTCTTCACCTTCTGGCTATTTGCTCTGAAAGCCAATCCCATAACCCACAGAAAAGTGACATGCCCCTGTTAATGAGTCAGTGTTAAATGTGTCGTGTATATGAAAAAATTCAGAGTTATCCTGTCTTGTATTGTTTCTATGTATATTTTGACATGAACATATTTAAAACTTAAAATTAAAATCTCAACATATTCTGTTTTTTTTTCTTTTTTTGGGTCACACCCAGCAGTGCTCAGGGGTTACTCCTGGCTCCATGCTCAGAAATTGCTCCTGGCAGGCACGGGGGACCATATGGGGCACCGGGATTCGAACCGATGACCTTTTGCATGAAAGGCAAATGCCTTACCTCCATGCTATCTCCCGGGCCCCAACATATTCTGTTTTGATGTAATCATGAGCCTAAGTATGCATGAGTAGTTAATATATAAGGACTTTTAAATTTATAAATAAAGTAGGGAATGACTATGCATTAAATGCCTAAAGTGTTTGTTAATGGTTAACGCATAAGGAGGACATAGGGAAAGCACATTGGTATCTAGATGACAGGAAGACAAAATATACCAAAGAATTTTAGCATCAAATGGAATAAATTAGTAAGTAAATTAAGTTTATTTCCAAAGGTGAGAATTCAAATACAATTATAGGTTTATATAAATAATACTCTAGGAAATATGAATTTTTATATTATACCTTGTATAATTGAATTCCTCTACTGAATCTTGTACAAAATTAATATTTAGCATTAATATGATTGCTATATTAGAAAAAATAAGTATTTGTATGACATAAAATTTATCAGTCTTATTTGCTTTAAATAGAAAATGTAATAATTCCAAATTTTATGTTTTTATTTAATTTAATAAAGATTTAACTCTAAATTTAATATTAATATCACTGATATTTTTGTATTCTTTTGAAGCAAATGAACATATGTCTTGAGAGTAGATTCAACTGAGAAAGTTCATCTTTTCAAACATGTATAGTAAGAAAAATATTCAAGTTACAAAGAGAGAAAAATATTTTGAAGGTTTATTTTTACAAAATAAAATAAGTTTGGAGGATGGTGAGAAAAATATACTGAAAAGGTTTGTTTTGTTTTGTTTTGTTTGGGTCACACCCATTTGATGCTCAGGGGTTACTTCAGACTAAGCACTCATAAATTGCCCCTGGCTTGGGGGGACCATATGGGATGCTGGGGGATCGAACTGAGGTCCTTCCTTGGCTAGCGCTTGCAAGGCAGACACCTTACCTCTAGCACCACCTCTCTGGCCCTACTGGAAAACTTTTAATGCACTAAATTTACATACAAAAATTTAGAATTTTCATATAACACTTTTGGAAGAATTTTCATGGTACCTCAAATTCAATTATTTTCTGAATTAAAAAATAGAAAACACAAATACATATAATGTGCATAAATCAATTGCATTTTATAAGTTATTTATTTATTTATTGAGTCACACCTGCTCAGGGTTTACCCCTGGCTCTGCATTCAAAAATCATTCCTGGTGGATCATTGTAGTGCCCAAGACCATATGTGATGCCAAGGTTCCTACCCAAGTCTACAACATACACCTATTGTACTAATGTTCTGACTCTGTGATTTTATTTTTAAAACTTATTACAAGTTGATTCTTTTATAGATCTATGAATAAACTCAAATCAGGTGATTAGGTAATTGCTATTTTTCAATAATATTGCTTTTATGTTAAATCATTTAAAAATTTGGTAGTGTTACTTTATAGCTTTATTTCATGTTAATAGTTATCTTACTAACATGTAGATATTTCTGTACTACAATTTCAGGCATCTTCAAATGTGTATTACCACATCATGCCTAGTATCAAATTATCAATACCTCTCCCTCCAACAATTTATGTGGTTCTCTGTTTTCAATGTACTCTCAGCTGCTCCTCTGGTAATTTCATTATGAATTCAGAATCCAATATGGCTTTATTTGGCTTTGTTCCCTTGCTTTGCTTCTTTGGATCATACGTGTGCATGCAATTATCTGATATTTATCTTTCTAACTTTTGACTTATTTGATTACAAGTATCTCCACTAGTTTTTGTTTGTTTCTTGTCACACTCAGAACTCAGGGCTCTTCGCTCAGAATTTACTCCTGGCAGGCTGCCAGTATTCAAACCCGGGTCAGCTGTGTGCAAGGCAAAGTGTCCTACTGGCAGTGCAATTGCTCCAGTCCTCCACTTAATATAGATGAAACTAATAAAATATATGTTCTTATGAATGTAGTATTACACTGTTCACACTTAATTTACTTATTTGTGATAGGGAACCTGAGTTGTGTCTATATCCTAACTGTTATTATAGTATGAATTCCTCTGGTTGAATTATAAAAATATATTATGTGTTCTCATATATTTTATGACAAATTGTGGGGGATTAAAGTACACCCAAAAATGTACAGGTTTACTATTGGTTTTGCACACATTAATTACCCTAAGAGGTATGCAGAGGATCCAGTGGAATAATAGTGATAATCTGATATTCTAAATGCAAGAAAAATGCCTTTCCGTTAGACTATCAGTCTGGACCCTATTTTTAACTTTTGATACATCATTTAGTTATAATTGAAATTTTAAAAAAGTTGTACATGTTTTGTTAATTACTCTTATATAAAACATTATGAATTTGGAGTTTTTCATACACCATGAAATATCAGCACCATAAATGCCATAAACATAACTATTACTTCCAAAATTTTCTTCTCACTTTCTATCTCCTTTTATTGTATAATAAATTATATTGCTATTCTCTTAATAACAAAAACACACATGAAAAAAGACATATTTCATTTTCCCAATTTGTAAAAGTCATATTATGCTTCCTACAATATGTTCAATACCCAACAGTTCTACTTTATAAAATATAATCTTTCTGTTAATAATAGTTTCATTACTTGCCATGCAGAATAGATTACCTTCATTTTTGTTTCTCTTTTAAAATGCAAAGTATCCAAAAGGCATAAAATATTCATTCACAATTAGTATTCATATATTCATTCACTCATTTAGCAGAGAAAGCAAAAGCAAATACAAAGGAAACAATGAATTCCCAAATGACTATTTGGAGATAGAGATAGATGTTTTCATACATAAATTCAGTACTATCTGTTGTATTCAAGATGGATAACAAGTTACATGGGATCAGAATAAAAGGGAATTCCCTTTTAAAGGAAACCAGGCTAAATATGTTGATTTTAGTAAAAACAAATCACTATCTGAAGAAGAAAACAAAGTCTAGAAAAGAATTGATTTTATACTTGAAAACATACTTGGACCAATTGTACCAACAGAACATTAGAAAAACTTGAGTATATTAGAAGTTTACTAATGATTTAGAAAAATGCATGAACCCTAACACATTCAAAAGTGTTTGATTTTAATTAGCTTTGGATTCTTATCAGTATTTAGTGTTTCATTGAAGTCAACTTATACCGGTTTGTAGAATTTACTATATGTGATTATTTCATGATCTGTTTTTAGTAACTAACAGTAGCTTGAAACTAGGAAATATTTCTACTAATTATAATCCATAAACACTACAATTGTTCTTTTCTGGGGAGTCCATATCTTCTATTATAAAATAGAGATAGTATAGCACTAGCGAGTTAATGCATCAAAATTAAATATAAGAACTATTTGAAGCAAAAAATACAAATCCATCAGTAAATCTAATGTCACGTAGCCTCTGAGAAATGTCATGCACAAAGAATATAGTGCAAAAGGCCAATAGCATCTCTATACTGGAATGATTATAGTTTGATAATATAGACCTTTGAAAGTGTTTCATAAAACATATGAATCTTCAGACCATATTTATGAACCTCTGTCTAGAACAATGGAAATGCAAATATTTTACAGCCATTTACATGTTTTTTTTTGGGGGGGGGAGCCTATGGTTTGGACTAAACCTAACAATGCCTAGAAGCTATTCTTGAATTGAATTTAGAGGTGATGCCTGGAAGTGTTCAGAAGACCATATATAGTGCCAAAATTTGAAACAGAGTTGATGACGTGGCTGCTGTTTGCAAAGCAAATTCCTTGCCCTACTGTGTTATCTTTCAGGTCCTGAAAGAACAAACCTTAATTTTACTTAGATTATTCTTCAGATGACTTCTATATTTTTCAATATTCCAACAATACTAATTAGGCATGTACTAAGATCCTGGGATGTATATCTTGAATAATAAATGTTTTTTGTTGGGCTTCAAGATCTTTGCAACAGGTAATAAAATAAATAAAATAAAAAATATATAATATAATAAAATAAAAATAAACATAATTACAAATTAATTGTATAATTTATTTATAGGTAACATATCACATAGTTGACATAGGTGATTACAATGTTTTCAGGTAAGTGGGAGAAACATTATTTTAAAAGAAAAAAAGAAAAATAAAAAATTTGTGAAAATTATTATTCTCACAATGAGGCCATTAAGTCATTGTCAGAAGATTTAGTAAGATCTTGTTGCTAGTTAAGCATTCTTTGCTACATTTTTTTTCCTGAACATTATTAGGTATCTTCAGATACACAATGTTGTCCAGATCCACGTGTTCCTATGGCGATGGCAGTATTAAATTAAAAACAAAAAAGAAGAGTTGTTATGTGACTATAAATGTGGCTGTGCAGTTTAGGATTTTCAAGCCCTTCTGCTAATACTGCATTTTATAAGCTTGGCTTTGGCTTCTAGGGCTTCCAGAAGTAAAAGGTGGAAGGACTACGGTGCCAATACTAACTCCAAAGAAAGCCCTGGATATATTAATATAAATACCAGCATACCTGGAGTTTGGGTCAGATTATTTTTTCTGCAGAGATCCATAAATCAGAGGTGAAGCAGGGCCATTATCAAAGTTGTGATTGCCGATGATGGGTCCATCCGGCATTGTTGTGGAAGAGCTGGGACGTGGTCTCCTCCCAAGATTGCCAGTTTTGAGCTGCGTTGCTGGTATTTTGCTTTTAAAATATAGAATTATTTCTACAGAAACAGTCTTATTTGGGGGGCTTTCTTTTTCTTTTTTTTTCATTGAGGGTGTCTTTATATTTTAATTTAATATCCAAGTTTCCACCCTATACTTCTGTTTATTTTAAAAACCTCCAATTTCAAAGCATCATAGTCTGAGAAATAGTTGATATGATTTTCTATCTTTTGGATTTTATGAAAATATCTTTTGTTTTTGTTTTTGTTTTTGGGTCGCATCTGGCAATGCTCAGGTTACTCCTGGCTCTGTACTTAGAAATCTCCCCTGTCTAGCTCTGGGGACCATATGGACTGCCAGGATTTGAACATAGTCCATTCAGGATCAGCTGCATAACCTACCAAAGATACCACTGTGCTATCTCTCTGGTCCCTGTAAATATCATTTTTGATTCAACATCAAGTCTATTTTTGAGCATGTCCTATATAACCAACTTTGGACCTGTGAATCCTACATATCTGCTGTATCCATCTTTTATACTTTTACATGTAAGTATTCCTTAATGGGATATTTTCTATTTTATATATCCAGCAGTTATACAGGAATGTTAAAGTAGTCAACTGCTGTATTGCTCTGCGTATCACCCTTCAGTTTAATTTTCAGTTGTTTGAATTATTATCTATCATTAGGTGCATATATGTTTAGGACTATAATTATCTTTGATACATTTATATTAATGATTAAGAAATTATAATCCTTGCCTATTATATCTAGTCCCCTGCTAGAAATGAAAGAAGCATAAATGATGAAATCTCTAAACTTTGCTAGTTTGGAAATGACATATTTCAGTTATATTGACAAAGTTGCAAATTGTCACTATCAATTGAAATATTTAGTATATGTTTTGTTAGAGGAATTTATTATGTTAGTCGACAAAATGTCATTTTTCCTATCCTCAAACCACAAAATCATTAGTATTGATCAAATGAAAGTAAAACTATAATTGATCATTTACTGTAGTTGAAACTATTAATGATATTGTTCCCAGTAGATGGGAGACATAATTTCCACCAGTGAAGGACTAGGGTTCCCCAGGTGGCTTATGTTAAGTTGAAAGAGAGAAGAGCCATCTTCAAATTTATCTCGTTCTTCTGTACATCCCATGAAGTAATTAATGGAGAATCAATAAATGATGAGAATCTCCACTGACTGCAAATATTACATCTTAGTAGCCCTATCAGGCACCAGGTTTCACTTGTTCCACCTCTCAGTTTATTGGGTTTTGTTGTTTGGTTTTTGGGCTTCAGCAGGTGATGCTCAGGGGTTACTCCTGACTCTACACTCAGAAATCGCTCCAGGCTTGGGACACCATATGGGACCACCCGAGGTCTGTCCTGGGTTCAGCTGCGTGCCAGGCAAACACCATATCACTGAGCTATAACTCCAGTCCCCTGTCCTGTTTGGGAAATAATATCTGATATTATATTTCTCAGGGAGCTATAGGCCCCAAACTAGAGTATAGAACTGCTTCTATCAGGAATGAAACTTAGCAAAAATTTTTTCAGGCCCTTGTCTTTTCTCATAGAAAGGAACTTCAGGAGAAAATGAATAGTGAGGTAAAATAAGTTTTTTCATAAGATAAAGAAAAGGAAATTGACAGACACAGAATCAAAAGAGAACACAGACTTCTTCACAGTGATAGAACCAAATGTATGTATTCTAAGCAAGGTCATTCAGGCCATTTTCAAAATGAAGAAATGTGCATTAAGGTAAGAAAATATATGCCTCAAGAAGAGATGTGACTAAGTTGTACACATTTTCTTGTACCACGTTTAAATCTTTCATAGTCTGTTGTATGTGATAATCTAGAAGATGAGCTTGGAGAATTCGACTTTATTTTTAATATGTAAGCTTAGCCTTTGTTCTGGTAATAAGCCATTTTTTTCTCAAGAAAGCCAGCAAAGCAGTGGGCATGGAATTCTGCATCTCAATGATTTTTCAAGATCAAGCTCTTGATAGATTTCTGTGTCTTAATTGCTGTCGAAGTAGTGTAGGATCTGGATAATGTTTTTTTTCTAATATTCATTACCACGGCTCTATTTCTCCACAATGTAGACTGCATGTCCCTTGTAGTCAAAGTGGCGAATTCTCAACAGAATATTCACAATATAATTTTGGGTACAATAAATACATGATAGGTAATATATAAAATAATATACTATGTGATATAATAAATAGTATATAAAGACTAAATATATGTATATTTATTGAATGTATAACATATTAATATATAAATATGAAAGCATAATATCTATAATAACTAAATATAAAATAGACTCTACTCTGAGTTAGGTGTTTTCTCCACAAAATTAGAATTTTTTATTAGACATACTTTTACTAATTAATGTAGTCCAATGGTCTTTTTTTTCCAATAAATGATTTTTTTTTTGGTTTTTGGGTCACACCCGGCAGTGCTCAGGGGTTACTCCTGGCTACATGCTCAGAAATCGCTCCTGGCAGGCACGGGGGACCATATGGGGCACCAGGATTCGAACCTATGACCTTTTGCATGAAAGGCAAACGTCTTACCTCCATGCTATCTCCCGGGCCCCCAATAAATGATTTTTAATGATTGTGGTAAGAAGGCTTTCAGATTGTCCCTAGTGATGAAATCTTCTGGTATTGATGCCCTTGTGTAACCCCTTACCACGTGTGTGTGAGAGGAGCCTGAATATGAAAGTAGCATGAAGGCACATACCCTCAACTCTACTGATGCCCATAGTTGGCATCTACCACACAGATAGGTACTACAGAAGTGCTAGAGACCCGTAGGTAGGATTGAAGCCTGGAAATGAGCTTTTGGGAAACAAAACTTAATAATAATAATAATAAAACTTTCTGAAAAAGTGACCCATTTCTTTTGCCCATCCCAAAGGCCTTCAGTTCACAATTTATTGAGATGCAAAAACTGTGCTATTTGGAGAGCAGAAGTTTGGCACTACCAATCATGCAGAAACTAAGGCAAAAGAAAACAGTGAATCCTTCAGAAACAAAAAAGGAGGCTACAGCAGAATCTAAAGATAAAGATGAGAATAAGAAAAAAAAATTAAGATCACAAGTTTTCTCTGTGACAACACCCAAATTAAACAATTTTCTTGCACAAAGAAAATCTTAAATTTGGAGACATTATATATAACATATTTCCCAAAAAAGCTATTCTTGCTTGTTTTACTCTTAAAATGTCCATTCATTCTGGAGTGCGTATATTTTTTCCTTCCTTCTTTCACTCAAATCACTGTTTAGAATTTTCTTTTTCTGTCTTTGGGTCACACTGGCTTGCTCAGGATTAATCCTGACTCTGTGCTCAGAAATCCTGGCAACTTAGGTCACCATATTGGATATGGGGATCAAATTTAGGATGGAGACATGGCAAATGCCCTACCCACTGTGTTCTGGCCCCAACTTTCTGAAATTCTTTACTGTGAGGGAAGGTGATGGACTGACTTTGCATTGTGAAGACTGACTTTCTTTTGCTTTAAAGAGCAATTCCTTTTTTTACAGACTGAGTTCATGAATCTCCAAGAATTTAGGTGGTCAGAATCCATTTCTCCACAGTGCAGAACAGTGCAGAGAGCTTCAGAAGCATTTTGATGGCTGCGACTTAGGACTGGTCATGACCATTTGTGCAATTTCGTTAATCAAAAAAGACTTTACTAGTCTTGTTATATAATATACCTTTTCTAAGTGGCTGAGGTACATCAACCAGAAAGGAAGAAGCTATATATTTTAGAGACAACCTCCAATCCTCCCACTTCACCCAAGTCACTAGCAATGAACCTCATTTTCATGAATGTACTTCTATCAGTTTAAAATCACCAGGTGCCATTTCTACGCACAAAGGCCATAAAAAATTATAAATTATGGGAGAAGGTGTTCTGACGTAGAGATTAGACCAAATCTACAAAATATATTTTAAAAAGCATAAGCAGAACCCTTCAAGAGCTAGACTTTAAATGAGTCTACAACAATATGATGGCTTTGCAAAGGATAAAATATAAAATTTAACAATGAGACTACATAAAACTAAAAACATTTAGTCTGTTGGAAAATTGGACAAAAACAAAAAGATAGCTAAATGGAAGAAAATATTTGCATTCAAAATAACAGAAAGAGTTGATATAAGCACATATAAAACACTCACAACCATCAACTATAACAATAACAACATTAAAAACAATCCAACAAAACAGAAAATATTTGCATTCAACATAACAAAGATTTGATATAAGCACATATAAAACATAATGATCAACTATAACAATAACAACATTAAAAACAATCCAGCAAAACATAGGAAGAGAAAGTATCAGCCACTTCTTTGAGGAAGATCAAAGGATTTCCAGGAAGCACATAGAAAAATGTTCATCACCACTTATTTTTAGAGAAATACAATTTAAGATGATAATATGAGATCATCTTCTACCAATATGAATGACACATTAAAATTTGAAAAAGATCTGATTGGCAGCGATGTGTTAAAAAAAATAAACTTTCATTCGCTGCTGGTTGGGAGTGTTGACTGATCCAATCCCTTTGGAAAAGAGTATAAAATTGATTCTCAGTACACTCAGAATTGGACTCAGGAAAGAATTAATTTAAAAGGGGTGTATAAACACCATTATTCATCTCCACATTCAATATGATAGCAAAGACTTGGATTCAACCTACATGTCTAATGACAGTAAAGGACTCAGGAACATGTGATATATTAACAAGGTAATGCCACATAGCTCGAATGAATGATGAAAGTATGCTACTTGTGCTAGTATGAATGGAACTGGAAGATATGTTAAATGAAATATATTTGGTATTTCGAATAACAAGATGAGGAAATGCAATGGCTTAAATGTGTTCAACCACAGAGTATAGGAAGAAGGAAAAAGACAAATTGCAGAGAATGGGGGCGGGGGGAAGATAGATGAAAATCAATGGTTTCGAGGGAATTTGGGTACATTGGTGTTAAGGAATGATAGAACAAAAGATCCAAACCACAGTCAATAATAATGAAAATACAAGACCCATACTTTAACAACCAAACTCTGAAAAGTGCTTGTCAAGAGGATAATCTGAGTGGGTGAATGAGGATAATGAAAAGGAACCAGAACCATTGGTGGAGAGAGTTGGTACTAGAACATTATTCAACTTAACTTTAGTCTCTAGCTCTCTGATCTTTGCTAATTTCACAGACCAAAGTATCCAAGCAGGAACTCATTGTCAACACTCTGGGTATAAATGGTGTTTAAATTTATCTGGGATTTTTAGCTTGTCATCACCAGAAAAGTCAATCGGAGCAAGATAGCTAGTAAAATACAGAATTCTCCTTGCTGAATTTTATTCATCACCTAAGGAAGAGTTGATAATACATTTTCTTTTTTGGGGGGGGTGTCACACCCGGCAGTGCTCAGGGGTTACTCCCTGACTCCAGGCTCAGAAATCACTCCTGGCAGGCACGGGTGACCATATGGGGCACCGGGATTCGAACCGATGACCTTTTGCATGAAAGGCAAACGCCTTACCTCCATGCTATCTCCTGGGCCCCGATAATACATTTTCAAATGCATTTTAATCTAATTTTCTCAGTAAGAATTTGCATCAGATAAAGAATAGAAGTATGACATTTTGAAAATTAAAAGCAAATATCCTAGTTGTCCTTTATATTGTGTTTCTACAATAAACAACAAAAGATTTGGATTTTTAAAGATTTACTTGTATGTGTATACTCTCATAGATTTATAACATTATTATGACTCCTTACCAGTTGATTATGTAGGTAACTATAATATGTATGCATATATAATGTGCATAGTTATGCCTATATATATGAATATATGTGCTTAATTTAGAAAATTTTAGTCAATAAAAGTGTCAAGTATGAAACTTCCACCTGAATTACAAAAATGGTGATAATTTTAGAATCATGTTTCGAAAATGTGAAGCATATCAATTAGGTATCTCCTAATTAAATTAATTTACTAAAAATGTAGCACTGCAGAAATATAACTAATTATAGTAATTTTGTGACAGGGCTGTCATCAGAACAAGTTTTGCATAGATATCTGACTCAGAAAAAGAAGACTAATCATATGGTATTACTCTTAAAATATCAAATTGTGTCTAACCTTATTAAAAGTAGTTTGAACTGGGTTTGTGTATGTTTAGTCATCTTCTTTAAATAGGTACCAGATAAAAATAATAGTAAAATAGGGAAATAGGAAGTAACAAGAAAAAGAAAAATAGCCAATAAGTAGAGCTAACAATATCCAATAGTAAATTTCTGGATTCCATCCTATACAATTCAGTCTAATAAATATTTAAGGTGTTGAAGTATTTGGAGGTAAATTATAAATAGTTATTCACTGTGCTAACAGTTATTTATATATAGATATAGTAAAATACACACATTTTCACACTACTGTGATATGTTTATAGCACTATAGAACATAAATTATTTGCTTAAAATATTATGGGGTAAAATAACAAGAGAGTGATGTTTAGGTGGCAAATAATGGGTAAGAATGTGTTCCAGATATAGGGTAAGTCTTAAAAAAGACATTTAAACTCAATCTGTGCTCAGTGGATGTATGTCTTCTAGTTGATTCCATTAACTCTACCCACCTTGATGTTTCCCTAAAAAAAAAAAAAAGCAAAGCTGAAATGTAAGAATTACTTATTCTTTATCTGATTTGTCATTTGTTATTGAATTCAAGTTTGTAACACACCAAAATTCTTATGACAGACCTGTAATTCTTCTTATGAGCATATTTACCTTAAGGGTCTTTTTAGATCATTAGAATTAAATGAGAATGTGAGCATAGAAAGTTTCTTCATAATAAAGATTGGTGCCCATTTATAACGACAAACTTTGTGCACTTTTTTCTCGCCTTCTCTCTTTGATTGTATTTTCCTCCATTCCTGTTCTTTCTTTCAGACATACAACATGTGAGTTCACAGAAAGAAAGTAGATCTGTGAAAACCTACTGTGAGAGTCCTCAACAGAAATAAGATGTTAGCATGTTACTATCTCAGAATTTCAGTATTTACAACTGTGAAACTGTTGTTTTTTTCTATGATACTTCATTATCTAAATGCTGTATTTTTCTTTGGGAGGGTGTTTGGGCCACACCAGGCAGTGCTCAGGGGTTACTCCTGGCTCTGCTTTCAGAAATCACTCCTGGCTGGCTCAGGAGACCATATGGGATGCCTGGGATTGAACCCAGGTCTGTTCCAGGTCGTCTGCATGCAAGGCAAACACCCTGTCTCTGTGTCTCCAGACACAAGTGTTTGAAGCACAACTGGCTAACTTACTTTATCCTCTATTATTTATTCTTAAACTATTTTTAAAATTGTTTAATAGTTCAGGACCAGAGGGATAGTGAAGCTGTAGGGCATCTGCCTTGCACGCAGCCTGCCTGTGTGGGACTTCAGTTCAATTCCCAGTGTCTCATATGGTCCCCCAAACCAGGAGCAATTTCTGAGCACAGAGCCAGGAGTAACCCCTGAGCTTCACTGGTGTGGCCCAAAAACAATATATATAATATATATCATATATTATGGACTGGAACTAGAAAGATATTAACATTGAGGTAAGTTATTGTCTTATGTTAACTGGCCCCAATTCAATTCCAGGACTGCATATAGGAGTTCTCTCTAAGGCTAGGCCCACAGCAGTATCAGGTGTACCCCTGCCTTGTCCCTAAAACTAAAAAAGCTATTTAAAAAGAAACAAGACTAAGTAAAATAACAGATTCTACAAGGGTCCAAGTGTTCAATTCCAATCATTGGAAATTATAAACTCCATCCAAGTTTACCATTTTAAGTATATAAAACTCTATGCCTGACTCATCCTGGAAATTCTGGCTGTTTCCACACTGTTTTGATATATGAAATTTATTATTTTGATGAGCACTAATTAAATAATAAGTAACAACAAATACTTTATCATAGGTGAGAAGAAAAAAAAGGTCTATAAGCAATAAAATTATTAGATGACCTTGAATTTAATTTTTAGAGTTTAACAGTGATCTTCATTAAAACCTGTATGTCTCAATCCAGCACTGCTTTAAAATGGTTTACAACTGAAAAGATATGATAGAATGAGACAAGAAGACTTAGATACTTGTCTCTAAATATTTCTTTGAGTGCTTAAACAAGAAACATGCATCTTGTAGAATGTCTCTGAGCTAATAGAAGATTACAACCCCTTCTGAAAGGTGAAGTGAATTTAATGCCACTTGCGTTAAAAGAAAAATATGGGAAATGATGAAAGCATTTGAAAGTCTCAAAAGTGTCAGAAAATTGGATGGCGAAATATATAATTCATCTTATAAGCTAAGACAAGATAGGCCTCAGGATGCTCTAATAACTTTTTTTAGTGACAGCTAACTCATGAGTGGAATGGGATGTTGAAACAGCAATCAAATCTTTAAGTATGAATACACTGAAAAATATTTAGCTATTTTAAATGTAAAGTTTAAAGTTTTTATATATTAACTCTCTAAGGAGAGATTACTAGTAACCATATGTTCTTTATTTAAAAAACATCATTTTAGCTATAAAAGGTAGAAAAGAATTTGAATTTCTATTTGAATGGAATATTTTCTTTTTCAAACACATTTAATATGGTATAAAAGTAAAATATATCATTTCAAAGTAATAAGCTCAAATCAGTATGAAAAATATTTTGTATCTAGGAATTGCAATCAAGATTTTTTATGCTTACCCAAGATCAAAGGGTAAACATTTCTGTTAGAGTTATTCAGAAACCGAAGCATTAACTAGCTTTATTGATTTTCAATATTATATGACTAACCATAACTAATTCTATATAGCAGTTCCATCATTTTGCAGTGTTATTTTCTACAGGCATAGCATAGAATGCTAAACTAAACACTTACGCCTTTGTAAATTGTAGATCATTAAGAATATTTCATTACTTCATGTCCCAAACCCTTCATTATCTCCCGAAATATTCAAACTACCAAGATAATTTGTACATCAGATGCCTCTTAAAATAAATGGTTGATATTCACCATTTGCTTAATATTCCTTGAAAAAATAATTAGCAACACATCACTAGGTTTCGAGTTATTTT
>PVKC010029835.1:0-14997 GCA_004027635.1 Crocidura indochinensis
TAGGTACGAGCAGAATTATGCCCACAAAAAGTATATAAGCCGGGCCTTGAGTTTCAATAAATTGGAATTGGGTTCAGTCTTGGCTGAAATTCTTTTCCCACTTTTGTCCGTCTCCGTGTCTGTCTTTGTCTGTCTGTCATCATGTCTGTCTTTGTGTCTTTGTATTTGTGTCTCCCTCCAAGAAAGAATAACCACATCTTAACTGAGGTGTCCCTGCAGGAAGGGCACCCACAACCCTGTTTAAGACAAGTGCCTTAATCTCTGTACTATCTCTTCAGAATTTTTATTTTTTAAATTGACTATGAGAAAAGCTGATTTAATATATTGCTTGAATTTTGTTTCTTCAAGTGTGTTGGGCAAAGGTCAGCAAGATCATTCTGTGCTAATATATTGTCCCATAAGGACCACTACTGGCACTCTGATCACATAAACTATTTCCCTTCTTTTTGTTTCTTCTATCTTTAGGGAATTTACATTTCTCTGGGTTCAATCCAAGAACAGACTTCTACCAGATATTCACACTAACACACTCTCCTGCGATTTATCACTTTGAAATACCACTTTCTAACTAATGAAAATTTCAAAATGACCTTCTTTCTTTCTACTCCTATCTTACTGAATTATTCTCTATTGAACTAAGTACTATGCATTTTCACACAGTACCCTAGAGAGCAAGGACTTTTCATTGGTTTATTTACTTAGTGATGGTGCAGTACTTGGGATATAGCAGAGGAAGGAAGAAAAGAATGAAGGTAGGGTTTCTTAGAAGGGATTTGAAATGTAGCACAGCAATAAAGCTTCCTCATGGGCTCTTGTCTTCAGAAACCTGAATTCTGAGGAACAGAAGATGGCTGGCACAAGTAAAATGTTTGGGAGGAATGTATTTTGAAACTGGACTAAAAATCTAGGAAAGCTCCACTGTGGTACAGAGTAAGTAAATGTCCACAAAGGATATTGCAAGACAGATGTGAATGGGATATAATTGATCATCGATGAACTGAGATTAACTTAATGCCAATTTGGCAGAAGGGAATTTCAAAGTAGAATTCAACTTTCCAAATAAGTTTCTCTCATGCCAATTTTTGGCTGAGTTTTACATACTGAGAACATGTTAGACATTTCGCTGTGGGCTATGATGTTAGGTAGAATTTCTGATGCCCGCAGGAGCATCATGATGTCCAAATTACTTTCCCCATTGCTTCCACTACTATCCTCCATTTCTGGGCCTTACATGCAATCTCAAATAAGTGGCTCCTTTAAGACAATCTGTTAAAAGTGATCATAAATAAACCCTCTCTTTCTTTGATATGTTCTCTCTCTGTCCCCCATTCTATTTATTGGGGGACAGTTAGACAGCCATAACCTTCTATGCTCAGGGGTTTCTCCTGGCTGTATACTCAGGAATCACTACTAACCAGGGTTAGAGGAGTATGCCGGATGTAGCAGATTTACTGCGTATCAGCCTTGTGCCAGGCAATCGCCCTACTCGATGCACTTCTTCTTTGGCTAATCGCTTTGATTTATGAACCTGAATATTAAGAGGTGCTACAGGCTTGTCCCTACATTCCTGTCCCTGAATATTTGTAAATCTCTTTGACTCTGTCTCCACAACAAATATATTTAGTGCATATATTTGACCATTCAGTTTTCTTTAATTCATTTGTACTAAACAAGTGTGATTGACAAAGTTGTTTTAGGCCTATAATATTCCAACACCAACTCCACCACCAGAGTGACTTTCTCACCACCAATGTCTCCAGTTTACCTCTCCCCACCAGTCTGACCTCTTAAAAGACACAAAATAAATACACTTAATTTTGCTTGATCAGAACAATACTAAATAAATGGCAAATGAAATTATCAGAAAATAAATCAATAAAAGTCAGTTTGTGATGATTGATTGTGATATTATTATAACCTATGTAAACAAAAAATGCAATTCGTTGCATATACTGTACTATGAGTGTGACTCTTCTAACTTGCATTCTAGGTTGATATCAAAATAATATTACATTAAATTTAATTTTGTACTTGGTGGCCATGTTTACCATTTCTATGATAGAACTGAGATGGGAGAAGCAGATAATTGGAAAAAAATTGCATATTCTGAGAAATGACTAAGATGATCAATGAGTAAATATGGAAAGGACAGAGTGTTTAGTTTGATGTGGGTTATTGACTAGCTGTCTAACTAGCGTAGCATTTCCCCTCACCTCATCTCTGAGAATCAAGCCATCCTTTATTCACTCATCCGTATGCGCTATCTGGAATGGAGGCAGGCCCAGAGGATAAATGAAACAGAGAGGTGAGGACAGTTGTTTCCCACATTCAGTGCTTTCTTTAGGTGGCAAATTTCATGGTTGTTTCCAAGTATACAATTCTTTCTTTTTCTTTTTTTTTCTTTTTTTTTTGGTTTTTGGGCCACACCCGGCTGTGCTCAGGGGTGACTCCTGGCTAAGCACTCAGAAATAGCTTCAAGCAGGCACTGGGGACCATAGGGACACGGGGATCCGAATCAACCACCTTAGATCCTGCATCGACTGGTTGCAGGGCAAAGACCACTATGCTATATCTCCGGCCCACAATTCTTGTAATAAAGTAGGAGTAAAACAAAAACAAAAAAGGCTTATTCAAAACAGCTGTGTTCAATATCATGCGCCTTCACCACAGGGTGCTTCAACAGCCAGCACATGGTCCGCTGTCTGATGAGACATCTTCTATTGGTTAAAACCACACAATTTCATACATTTTAGAACAAAAATCACTGCTTTATCTTGGAACACATAGATACAAAAGTCTGACTATTTGAATCAACATTGTGTAAGCCTGAGATTATGGGGGTTGATTTTCTAATTTTAGAAGTCAGATAGGAATTATTTGGGCATGTGGTAAATATTGGATTGCACTTTTGACCTGTAAACACTTGCACCAAAATGTGGGAAAGATAATTTTATTAATATTCAAATAAGGAGATTTCATTTTCCTTGCAGTTAAAGCAGAAGCACAGACAAGCAGCTTTGAGAGTTTTCAGTTGGTCTAAGATTAAACAGATGTTTAATATTCAGTTCAGGTTGCACATGTCCTAAATTCAAGAGACCCTGAAAGCATTTAGTTATGGAAAAGAAATTTCAGCATAAATTCATTTATTTTTTTCTGAAAATTTGGTTAAATAATGAATCAAACAAATCACAGGGAGAATAAAACTAATTTTGTAACTCAATTGCATTGCAGAAAGTTGGGGAAATATATACCATCTGAAAACGCGATAATACAGTGAAACATGGGGTGTCTACTGGAATGATGCATTTAATCCTTTAAAGAAGTATTTGGTTGATTGATTCATTGTTGTGCATCTGATGGAGAGATTTCTAAAGCAGATAAATGTTTTCTTCAAGGGAAAATAAAAAAAAATTATTGAGTTCCTTCTTTAACATGTCCAGATAATAATGAACTTTCTCCTCTTTCGACACGGAGTTCTTGTCCATAGCAATCAGTTCCAACTCTTATTGTTCTAGTAGACTCTTCTCTACTCTAACTACACTTTATAAATGCAGTGTTATTAGTCCTCAGACAGCATTATTATTTATTAATTTTAATTTTAATAATATTGGCAATACTGTAAATGATATTAGTGTGAACTAGTTTAGGTGGTCTGGAGGTTGAGGATGTCAGAAATTGCTTATTATTGGTCTGAATTATATGAGTATTTGTGTCTGTTTAGATATAATATAATCTGGGACTGGAGAGATAGTGTGGAGGTAAGGCATTTGTCTTGCATGCAGGTCAGTGGTTCTAATCCTGGCATCCCACATGGTCTCCTGAGCCTGCCAGGAGTAATTTCTGAGCATAGAGCCAGGAGTAACCCCTGAGCACTGCCAGGTGTGAACCAACCTCCCTAAAATATATAAAATATAATCTCCAGTGAATCTTTAATGAATGGATTTGCTTAAGCACCATGGCACAAAATTGTTCATTGTTGGGTTTCAGTAATACATTGTATACAATTCTTGACCAGTGTGCATCCTTCCTGCCACCAATGTCTCCCATTTCCCTCCCACCCGCACTCCCACCCTCCCTGTCTCTAGGGCAGGCAATTTGCTTCTCTCCCTCTCCCTCTTCCTTTATCTCTTTTCTTTTCTGATAGTGTGGGTTTCACTATTATTAATGGAGGAATGTCTTACTTGTCACTTTCTCCTCTTTCGACACGAAGTTCTTGTCCATAGCAATCAGTTCCAACTATCATTGTTCAAGTAAACCCTTCTCTACTCTAACTACACTTTACAAATGCAGTGTTGCTAGTCCTCAGACAGCAAAAATATATTTCTTTTAATTTTAATAATATTGGCAATACTGTAAATGATAATTTCATTGCATACATCCATCCAAAGCCACACTTACCACCAGGGGGCTACTTTCCTCCAACAATGTACCAATATGCATTCTCCTATAGACGCAGATCTGTGGACCAACTCTCCAGGTCCAAAACAGAAATATTTATTTTTTTATTTTTATGGCTTTGTTTTTTAATATTTATCTTAGCTACTGTGATTTACTATGTCGTCAATGATGGCTTCCTGTGAAAATAATTCCAATGCTATATCCATTGCCAGTGCAAAAAGCAATATATAAAGAAGAGAATATGTTATCATGAACTACACAGCTGTGGCTAGAGTATTTAGAGGACAGAAGGTATAGAAGCTAATACATGCACAATACATTGTATTGAAGATTTGAATGCACAGTACCTAACTCTTTCCTTTTTGTTTTGTTTTGTCTTGCTTTTAGGCCGCACTCAACAATGATCAGGGGTTACTCCTGGATCTGCTTTCAGGAATTAGACTTGGTAATGTTGCAGGTACCAGATTGAGTTCTCCGGTATTGAATCTAGGTCAGCCATGATCAAGGCGAAGACCTAAGTACTGTACTTTTACTCCAGTCCACATAAATCTTCTCTTTGGAATTTTTTCACATTCTACGTTCCATTTTTCTTTAAAAGTTCTTTATTTATAAGAAAAATTGTTTTAGTCACCAATATACAAAATTTCAGCTGTATAGCTTCATGTAGAGAACATGCCAACACCAGACTGGCCCTCATTTCCTTTCACCATTGTCTCAGGGTTTCCTACTCACTCTTACCCACCCCTGCCTCACCATATTCACCCCACACATACCAAAAATCACTGTCTGACTAAGCTACCTTAAGTAGACAAGTTCTTAGATTCTCTTGTTTTCTGACATTGGTTGTTTCTGTACTGTGCATTTTTATATTCCACATATGAGACAGAATATTCTGTGTCTGTCTCTCTCCTTCAGGATGACTTCACACAGCATAATCAATTGGATTTATGACTCTTCTGAGAAACCATCCCATATGCTTTTGTGTCACCTTGAGCATGACATGTACCACATTGCTTTCTAATTACTTACCATCTCATTAGACTATAAAGACTTTGAGGAGTCTTTCATCTTTTTACTCATCTTTGTATTCCTAAAATCTAGCCAGATATACACATAATAGCCAATCATTTATTAAATGAATTAATTTAAAGGACGTGCTTTCATGTCTCATTTTTTAGTTATTATCATTTGAGGTTAGGGGAATAAGTTCCTGGAGTTTGTTTTTTCAGCTATAAAATGGGACTAGTTATTCATACATATAAGACTAGAGAGATTTGAGAATAGACAATGAAGTTTTCTTTAGAAGTCATATGTCATACAGTTGTAAAAGGCATAGTCAGATTACAAGGTCAATACAGATTAATATACATTCTAATTTTTATCCCAAAATTTATAGTGTTTCTCAAGTAATTGAGTTGTGAAGACAACAAGAATGATTTATATATTATTCAATAAAATATCATATATTAGGGCACTGGAATTCACACAGAGCTACTAAATTAAATATATAAAATAATTATTTTGATGCATGACAAAGGATCTTTCTATTTATTCTGAATGCTTAGAAGTAGAAACTTTGGGGGGCATCCTAGTTCTACTTTTGGGTAGTAACTTTGTTTTATTGGCAACTATGTACTCAGAGGATAAGTTTTGGAATCCTATCTGTGAAATTTCTCCAATTCTTTCTCTTCTTTTCTATAAAATGAGAGCAATAGTTTCTGAATATGAAGAAATATTTACAATCCATAAAACAAGTAAGCTATAAGTTGACGTATAAGGTCAAATCGTGATTTTACTAATAAATATCAAGTCATTCCATGTGATGTCAAGGAAGTGATCACTTTTTATAAAACCCCACGGAATAGAAGGCAATAATGATTTTTAGTTATTAATGATTTATTTAGATTGATTTTATTAGACTATTTTTATAGTGACTGAAGTTCATTACACAGAATTATTTATGGTACATAGTAACAATGAGTGAAGGGCTTTCCCACAACAAATGTTGTCCTCCCTCCACTCCTGTTCCACTCTTCCACTCCACTCATGTCTCCCACATTTTCTTCCCTTACCCCCCAGAATCCTAGTGCAACTGATCTCCACCTTACAGCTTGTTATAGGTTGGGTATCTATTCTGTTTGGTGTTCCAGTCTGGTAATTTTTTATTTACACTACATGTTCATATGACTGGTCCTGGTATCATTCTTTCCCCCCACTCAATTTGAGGCTGAATGATTCAAGTTATGCTATTCTGTTGGAGATAAAAAGGTTAAGGAAAAGAGAAGAAAAAACTTGGTATCAACTACTAAAAATTTTATTAGATTATTTTTAATGAAATTATTCTCAATGTCTTAAATATAAAGGGTTTCTAGTTTTCAATTCTTAGCTGGCAAGGTTATATATGTTCGAAAGCCATGGAGGATTATGGCTACAGG
Organism: Crocidura indochinensis; assembly: GCA_004027635.1. Taxonomy (NCBI): domain Eukaryota; kingdom Metazoa; phylum Chordata; class Mammalia; order Eulipotyphla; family Soricidae; genus Crocidura; species Crocidura indochinensis. The sequence goes on from PVKC010029835.1 coordinate 6,834, forward strand.
ATTCTGAGATCTAAGCATTAACTAGCTCTTCTGAGAGTGCTGATGGAAAGCCAGTCTTCAAAAGTTTGGAGTCTCAGAAAGTAGCCAAAGTGAACTGGGCATTTCTATTGCTGTTGAAATAAATCACCAAACATTTAGGACACGAAATGTCATAAACATATTTGTTTGTAAATTATTTAAAAACCGTGGCTACAAAATAATTCACCATCCATCAACAATGCGCTTTTTCTGCCAGCAGTGTCCCTGGTTTTCCTCTCATTAATCCCCCTACTGTCTCTGGGATAGGTATTTTGCTTTTTTCTCTTTCTCTATTTTTCCATTTTGACACTGTTGTTTGCACTATCATTAAAGGGCACCAGGCATGTCAATTTATACGCCTTCAGTACCCAGATCTTGTCCAGAGTGTTTCAAACTACCCAGATATCTTGTCCAGACAGTTTCAACTATCATTGTTGTAGTGGTAGTATGAACTAACTATGGAGATAATATACCTCAAATTGGTTTCATTGGTCCAAAATTAAGTTGTTGGTAAGACCACATTCACTCAATAACTTCTAAGGTTAAGATTACTTCCTTAATTTTTAGGTTTTGAATGGTTTGCATCTTTTGGTCTTCTTCTTAAAAGGCCCCTACTTTATTGTTGAATATTTCTCCTTCCCTTCTTATAAGTACACTTGTGATACTCCCAACACTAGGCATTCACTATTAAACCAACTTAAACCATATATAATCAAATAGAAGATGGTGGTGCTAAAATTATGAATAGAAACTGTCCTTAGTCAAACACTATCATGTTATCTCTAAGGCTCAGCACTGTTGGTAAAATCAACAGATCAGATGATAAAATGAGATTTAGTTGAGAATTTATTAGATAGGCACCAGAGCAATGGCACAAGCAGTAGGGCATTTGCCTTGTACATGCTAATCTAGGATGATCCATAGTTCGATCTCCTGGCCTCCCATATAGTCCCCCAAGACAAGAACAATATTTTTAAATTATTATTAATATATTTATTTAAACACCTTGATACAAATATGATTGTAGTTGGGTTTCAGTCATATAAAGAACACCTCCCTTCACCAGTGCAACATTCCCATCACCACTGTCCCAAATCTCCCTCCTCCCCACTTTACCCTTCCCTGTACTCTAGACAGGCATTCTACTTCCCTTATTCATTCACAATGTTATGATAGTTTTCAACGTAGTTACTTCACTAACTGCTCTCATCACTCTTTGTGGTGAGCTTCATGTCGTGAGCTAGACTTTCCAGCCCTCCTCCTTTTGCCTCTGAGAATTATTGCAAAAATGTCTTTTATTTTTTAAAACCCATAGATAAGTGAGAATATTCTGTGTCAATCTCGCTCTCTGATTTATTTCACTCCACATAATAGATTCCATGTACATTCATGTATAGGAAAATTTCATGACTTCATATCTGCTAGGAGCAATTTCTGAGAGCATAGCCAGGAATAATAGCTGAGCGTCACAGGTTGTGGCTCCCCAAAAAGAACAAAAAAGAATTTATTAGATAAATTTTTATTTTTATTTGATGGTCCTAGGGACTACTGATTTAGTGCTAGGTTCAGGAGACCACATGATGCTGGGGCTTAAACCTTGACCTTCTTAATATAAAACACACACTTCTTCCTGTTGAGCTATTTTTGCTCCTACGAAATATTGAAGATATTTTGAGTCAAATCCACAAACTTCGCTGTGTTTCTCTCAGAAAAAGTGATTCATCATGCCAACCTAGTCACTGTTGCCTATGCTTTTTCTGATATAACTCTAAAGATCACTTTCTTTTCCATCAGGCACTGAGAATATCCAAAAATTATTCTGTTAGATTCATTTTTACCATATATATGATTTATATATCTTTAAATGGAAAAAGGCAGCCTAGAGTTTGGGCTCAGCATTCTGTAAGTTGCTCTAACCAGGCTTTCAGTTATTGCTACTTGTTTCTAGATTTCTTCCTGTGATTTAGGGAGAATTTGAATAGGAGTGCTACCAGATGTCTAGGTTCATATTTATCTAATGAAAACATTTTGAAGAACAATGCATAGTAGGGAATATAGGTATTCTATCTTTATTTTAGCACTTTCCCCCTGAACCACATTGTACGTTGTCATATGTAGGAAACCTAACAGTTCAATATAGTCAAGGAAATAGGGATTTTCATGGGGTTATATATTTGCAGGCCCCAAATCCTAATATATTGCACTTTCATAGTACACAGTACTCTCATGAATACTTCGTTCATTATTTGAGAATGAGTCAATGAAGGGTAACAGAATTACCACTTTCTTTAGACTCCAGGGAGTTCTTTGCTATCTTAGTGAAGAAACGACTCTGAATTTAAATTGATATTTATGATTCTTTTGAAACTGTACTGTCTAAATCTTAAAATATGCCAACATCCTGGAGTTTAGTTTCCTAAATACTTTTGTTACCTAAGTGGTTGAACCTCCTCTTCAACACTTTTTAAATAAGTGACATAACTTTAGTCTCTTCAGCTCATTCTCTCTTTAAATAGCTGGAGTAAGAGAAAGAGTAAAAAGTACTGGGAATGAGAGCTATGTGTGTATGTGTATATGGAAGAGAAATAAAATTATTTAAATAGCTATTTGTTAGTAACATTGGGGGAATAAATGATCATTAAAGACTAAATATTGAGAAAAACCATAAACTGGAAACTTGGGATGCAAAAACAGAGAACATTCATTTTTGTCAATTGTATAGAATAATAACATTATAGAATGGGAGGGACTATTGTAATCACACAACTCTGCATTTTTATTTGATATAAGATTGTATTGAAATTTGATATTAAAAATTAGAAGACATCTACATAGTTAAGAAGCAATAACCTTGGATACCACCCAATTCATTATCAAGGCTTCTGCTTTACATCTGTTAAGTTCTCTTAATTCTGTCACCCAATTACAGTTTTTTTTGTTTGTTTTTTTTTGTTTGTTTTTTGGATCACACCCAGCAGTGCTCAGGGGTTACTCCTGGCTCCATGCTCAGAAATTGCTCCTGGCAGGCACGGAGGACCATATGGGGCACCGGGATTCGAACTGATGACCTTTTGCATGAAAGGCAAACGCCTTACCTCCATGTTATCTCCCGGGCCCCACAGGTATTTTTAACATGTTGAGAGAAGGCAAGTTAGGGGTATACAGTGTAAATTCAAATATTATTGTCTTTGGTGTCTTTTCACTAGCTAACTGCCTTGCAGTATGTGCAGAAAGTAATAACCAATTTTGAATTCAATCACTGTGAAGAAGTCAGATACAAAAATAAAAGAATTGCATTGGATGTAATTCAGAATACAGGAAGATTGCCAGGTTTTGACTTGAAAATCATTTCAAGAGAATGCATTTCTGAGGGACCATTAATCATATAGTTCAAGTTCTAATTCATCAAGAGACCTATTTGCCATGAATTAGAGATAGAATCTGACAGTATTTTTAATTCTTTATAATAGGAACAGTTAATAGAAACAGAGTTGCAGTCAATAAGTAGATTCTGTAATTGAGTCTTAAACTTCTGAATTTGTCAACAATAATAAAGAGTGCAATTAAAAAGTAACTGGGGAAATAATAATAGTTGTGTCTTTAATGAAGACTGAGACCCTTTTATAAGTCCTATATAATTAGTTTTTGTGTGCTCACAAATCTTTCTAAGTCCTGAAAAATTATGAGTTATATCATATCTAAATGTTATTGAAGCTTCTTTCTCATAAAGAGAACAATTAGACACAGTAGCTTTAAAAAGACTGGCAAGGTTAAAATAGGAATAATTGGAATCTGCCAGAGTCATTCTCATTGTCCAAAAATATGATAATGGAATCTAGCATGTGACCTACTTTTTTTTTCAATTACAACTGTCATTCTGGAATAATCTAACACTAGATTAATCAATGAATGTTTCCATTCATCATAATAGGTTTACTGTTTCCCCCACCCCAAACCAGGATGAATCTGAGAAGTTAGATTAAGGACAAGTCACTGAGTGATTCAAAGATTATCTTTGGAAACAGTTGTGGGTAGCTCATATCAAGTGTTTGGCTAGCTGCTCTATTTAAGTCTTTTATGAACAACTCCATGAATGATGTACAATATTTTCTGTTTAAGGAAGTTTATCATTTATGAAGTACTGACCATTTGATCATTATATAACCTTTGGGAGGTATGCGGTTCAGAAATCCCTCTACTCTTTTGTTAAATCTGAATCTCAAATACATAAAATTTTCTCGAGAAAAATTAAAAACCAACTCTCACATTAAGAGCTTTCCCTTACCATAATTTTGCTTTTCTAGGTTGTTAAATTTTACCTCTTGACAAACATATTCTTTTGGCAAATGTTGTTACAAATTCTATTTAATGCCAGACATGCACATAGCCGCAATTAAGTTGATCGCATGATGTGTGTAACCTAGCTTTACATTGTAAATTTCCCACACTCACTATATATATTAGGGGAATACTCAAATTTATGAAATTACTGAGTGAAAAAAACCATGCTCTTCATTGAGAGAATATATTCCATGGCTTTCACAAATTTGTTCTTCAGATTTAATATTTAATAAGAAATACTTAGAAAAGTTCAGTTCAACAACACTACAAAAGAAAATTATTCTAGTGCATTGACACAGCCAATTTTAAAGAAATTGATTCTATGGTACAAAATTCCCTCGTGGGATTATAACATTAAGACAACACAAATATTTGTTAACTCAAGGCTTTGAATAAACAAGTTCAATATATAATATTAAAGACAATTCAACACATCAATACAAAGTCCAAAGTATTAATTGTTGAAGATATATAGATGGGCCAGTGAATTCTGTATAAATTTATCCCCAGAAGAATACTAAAGAGAGAACAATTGCAAATATATTGTTTGCTCAATTTTAGCTACAAAGTTGGGGCAATTTATTGTCAGCATACATTGAAGGTTAAGAGAAAAGTGAAGAGAAGCATAAATATTCCTCCTTATCTGTAAAAGATTCTAGAGATTATAAAACTTGCTTAAAAATTCTGAGGTTTACTTGATCATGTCACTTGTTTCCATATTTTGATCTGATTGGTCTGATCTATTACTGAACAATAGTCTAGAAACAGTTTTTCTGGTGCAAGGAAGCCCATTATTTTCCACTTTAAAAGGAAACGTCTTTGGGAGTTAAAAGTGTTTGTCTTCCTTTTCTCATAAAAAACGTGATGTTGAATGTGGGAATATTATTGATGACTGATGGCAAGGCCACCTGATTAAGAGAGGTTAAAAGTGACCTTTTGGTCTTCTTGGGATCCAATGTTGACTAAAAGTTTTGGCTGGAATTTAAATATTAATATTAATTTTATTAAAGATCTAAACATTGAAATATATATTTCTATCCACTTTTACAGTTCTGAATACAAATTTTATTATTTTATTTATAAAATCTACTGGATTTTTTTAAATATTTTTATTTAAACACCGTGATTACAAACATAATTGTAGTTGTGCTTCAGTCATAACAAGAACACCCACCTTCACCATGCAACCTTACCATCACTAATGCTTCCATCTCTTCCCTCCTCACCCCCGACATGTATTCGAGTCAGGCTTTCTAGAACCCTCACTCACTGACATTGTTATGATAGTTCTCAACATATTTATTTCTCTAATTGCACTCACCAATCTTTGTGGTGAACTTCATCTCTGGGATTATATCAATGTTTTAAATTTTTCTTAAAACCCACAGATGTGTAAGACTATTCCCTGTCTCTCTCTTCCTCTAATTTCACTCAGCATAATAGATTAATGTACAACACTGGATAGGAAGATTTCATGACTTCATCTCTCCTGACAGCTGCATAATATTCCATTGTGTATATGTACCAAGTTTCTTTAGCCATTCATCTGTTGAAGGGTATCTTGGTTGTTGGATGTTTCCAGAGTCTGGCTATAGTTAAAAGTGTTATGATGAATAAAGTGTGAGGTAGGTATTTTTGTATTGTATTTTTATGTTCCTAGGGTATATCCATAGGAGTGGTATAGTTACAAATAGGAGTTCCATTTCCAATTTTTGGAGCAATCTCCATATTGTTTTTCATAAGGGCTGAATTAGATGGCATTCCCACCAGCAGTGAATGAGAGTTCCTTCCTCCCCACCTCCCCACCAGTACTGATTTTTTTGTCCTTTGTGATGTGTGCCGTCTCTATGGTAATAGATGGTACCTCAGTGTTGTTTTGAATGGCATCTCCCTGATGATTAGTGATGTGGAGCATTTTTTCATGTGCTTTTGGCCATTTGTATTTCTTTTTTGAGAAAGTGTCTGTTTATTACTTCTCCCCATTTTTAATGAGGTTCTATATTTTCTCTTGTTAAGTTCCGTCAGTAACTTATATATTTTAGATATTAGCTCCTTATCTGATGGGTATTGGGTGAATATAGCTTCTCGCATTCTGTGGGTGGCTTTTATATCCTAGGCATTATTTACTTTGACGTGCAGAAGCTTCTCAGCTTAATATATTCCCACTTATGTATCTCTGCTTAAAATTGAAGATGTCTTTAGTTTCAATATCGTGGAGTATTTTACCTACATGTTATTCTATATACCTTATAGTTTCAGGTCTGATATCAAAGTCTTTAATCCACTTGCATTTGACCTTGGTGCATGGTGTTAGATGGGGGTCTGAGTTCGCTATTTTTCAAATGGCTAACCCTTATGCCAACACCACTTGTTGAAGAGGCTTCCCTTGCTCCATTTTGCATTTCTTGCCCCTTTAGCAAATAGTGATTATATATTTGGGGAGCATTTGCTGAATAATACTCTAGTCTATTTATTGATTTTAGGGTTTGTCTTTATTTCAATACCATGCTGTTTTAATGAGTATTGCTTTGTAATAAATTTAAAGTTGGGAAAAGTGATACCTCCCATATTTCTTTTCCAAAGGGATGCTCTAGCTATTCTTAGATGTTTACTGTTCCAGATAAATTTCAGGATTGTTTGATCCCCTTCTTTGAAGAATGCTATGGGCATCCTTAGAGAGATTTCATTACATTTGTACTATGTCTTGGGGAGTATTTCCATTTAATGATGTTAATCCTCCCAATCCAGCAAGTTTTATGCTTCCATTTCCGTGCATCCTCTTTTATTTCTTGAAGCAGGGTTTTGTAGTATACTTTGTATAAGTCTTTTATTTTAAACATATTGGGTTACATATCGTTGGCAATCATATTTTAGGAACAAATTAACATAAAATCAGGGGAACTCCCATCACCAAAAAGTCCTCCCTCCACCTCTGTTCCCGTCCTACTTCCCATATCCTCTCCCCTATCCCCCCACCCGGGGGTTGCTAAAGCAAGTGGTCCCCTCTGCGCTTAGTTTAATACTTGATGGTCTTACACCTGTTTGGTCTTGGTTACCCTTCTTCCCCCCCCCCAATTGGGAGGCGGGACTAGTCAGTACAAGTTATGTGAATTTTTTTGAAAAAGAAAAAGAATAGAAGATAAAGAAAAAAGGATAAATAAAAATAAATAAATAAAAAAGAAAGGGATAATATTTTCCAGGAACGGGTGGAGTCCTTCCAGAGGCTTTCATTATTGGCTTGAGAGACGGAGGGGAAAATGAAGGTGGCATAGAATAATCGTACATAAAGAATCGTCAAATGAAATATCCAGTTAGCATTCCAAAAAAAAAAAAGAAAAGAAAAAATACCATATAAAGGCCATAGTATTGAGATAGAAATGTGGCAGTAAACAGTAAATGTAAGAAAAGAAAAGAAGAGAATAAATAGATATACATATACATGGAGACATCCACTTCAATAGCCAATCCACAATAATGAGATCAACAAAAGATAGATGCATAAATAATGATAATAAAAAAGATTGTTTTGTGCTTTTGTTGTTGTTGTTGTTGTTGTTTTTCCCTCCTGCAGATGCACAGTAAATATTGGGGCCTTTTGAAAGGAATTTCCTTTGCCTAAGAGATACAGAATTTCTCCACCCTTGCCATAGATTGTCACGGGATTGACTATAGACTCCTTTCAGGTTCATTTACTCTCTCCTTGGTGCTTTTGTATGGGAGATTTCTGCTGTATCCTGGGTGATAAAATCAGACCTCTGTATCTGGAGGTCTTGGCATCTACATGAGCCAAGGAGTTGAACTTCTG
>PVKC010029836.1:0-14946 GCA_004027635.1 Crocidura indochinensis
AAATTTATTAAAAATTAGCTCAGCCTTATAAAGCAAAACTCTGGAATGCAAAGGCGAGGCATAGCCAGGAAGAAAAGAAGGGGGGTTGACTCCTGAGATTGAAGCTGGAATTAGCATATGAAGTGACAGGTAGAGAAAACCAGAGTTGAGGAAAGGCAAGAGATAGCTAGCTGAAATTCTGCATATTAAAAGGACCAGGAGTTTCTGTTTGGGGGGTTCCTCTAGTATCGGTTGGAAACAAAGTGAAATCTAGGTAATAATTATGGAAGTAAGAGGAAAAAAAGATAGCTATGGGGAAGTGAGAAATATTGAGTAAGTATCCATTATCAGGAAGAGAGAAATAGCTTTCCTACTGAGTTTGGAATTCTAGAAAAAACACGCTTTGGCGCCAAGATTTGCGCTGGTCAAAGAAACTGATCAATGGGGGTGCATTAATTTGGTACTGTCTTTCTTTGATTGCAGGAGGATTTTTTGAGGCCTATATTTTTAAAGGGACAGAGTGAAAAAATGGCACAGCCTCGGAAATTCATATTTCAGACCATCCTTGACAAAGAGGTCAGCTAGTGACTACTCAGAGTAGGCTTTTCTGATAACTATGAATTTCATATTCAGAAGTTTTTCACTTCTTTTTTTTTTTCTTTTTTGGTTTTTTGCGTCACACCTGGCAGCGCTCAGGGGTTACTCCTGGCTCCACGCTCAGAAATTGCTCCTGGCAGGCACGGGGGACTATATGGGGCACCGGGATTCGAACCAATGACCTTTTGCATGAAAGGCAAACGCCTTACCTCCATGCTATCTCCCGGGCCCCAAGTTTTTCACTTCTGAATTGGGCTGTGTCACTAAACAAATTGAATCTGTCCATGTTCTTGCACTTTATTACATTTTCAGTTATCTCAGACCACTTTCAGAGCTCATCATCACCAAAATCAGTATCTTGCTGATTCAATTGCAAAAACAACCATGATTTACAAACTTCATCACTATTCTTACTTTCCTCTTCATGGATAATAATAACTGCCATTCAATGTCCTTTGCCCCACATCTTATTTGATTCTGTGTTGTGTAGGAAGAATTTAATAATAGCATAATGTATGAGTAAGTTTCAGCATTCCACATTAATTTTCAGTTGACTTTCCGATATTTATTTTGTTAAATTCTAAGCACCAGTAATGTCACTATATCCTTTTCTCAATTATTCTCCCCAAGGGGTCATTAGTTCTAAGAAAAAAATCATAGACATAGTTCAAAATGTCCAATATTAGTATAGTTTGACTTCAACAGCCACAATGTAATGTCTTTGATTTTATTGCTAAATGAATAATAAGTACATCTCCTTAATTCTTATTTTCTTCCTACAAATCAGTTATTATCACTCAGGCTTTTTAAAATGCAAAACTTTATGAACATAAGAAAGCAGGAGTATAGGATTTGGTTCAGTGCTGATGGGCATTGCTTACATAAAAGAGACCTGGTATTGATCCCATGTACTGCAAAATTGACTACATATAAAAAAAATAAAAGAATGTGATTATGTTTGAACTCCATGGTTACATGGTTAGCTGTATGAATTTGGTTAACTTGCTACACTGTACTTTTCTACCAATCCTCATTTAAATTCCTTTTTCCAAAGTAGTTTTTTATTACTATTTAAATTATTATTTGAATTTACTTTTATGGGTTACATTTTAAATACAGGATGAGGTAAAAACCAATTAATAAAAATGTTATAACCAAATTAATTAGATATTAAATAATAAAATAATTATATTAAGCAAAGCAATTATATAATGTAAATGCATAATTATGAAACAAGAAAAAATTAGAATATAATTTATAAGCATATACTTAATTATACTAAATAAATTTTTTCAACATGTCTCAACATTTTCTATAGCAATGGTGACTTATTATGGTATTCTTAACTGTCAACAACCAAATAAAAACTGGAAATAACTTTAATAGAAAAAATGTGAAAAGACGTAAGTTTCTTATTAAATTATTGAAGGACTGTGTTGCAAAAATAATTTATTTAGGGAAAGAACTAGTTTATGATCTATACAAATATTTGCCCATAAAATAGTGCAATTGTATAAAATGCTATGCAATTAGTTTTCAGATCAACGAAACACAAGACAATGTTTCAGACTCAAGAAAAAGTCATTTATATCTTTAACTTACTTGAGTCAAAGTGTCCAGAGGTATAGAAAGCAAAAAAAAATCATTTTTAAAATAATGACGACAAGTATTCTCAAATTATTCTTAAAATAAACATTAATCACACAGTTTAAACTATATTCTTACTCTCTAGAGAGAAGTGTTATTGTTCTGCTTTTGATTATATCCCTAGAGTTTATAAAAAAAACTAATACATTATAGGTGTTCAATACTTTTTTATTGGACTATATCCTGGTTTCTATATAGAGGTCAAGAAGATTATTATCTAATAGACCCTTTATAAAAATTTCATTTTTTAAATGTACACAAATGCATGGTCATGTGTTTAAATAAAAATTAACTTTCGGGAGCCGGGAGGTGGCGCAGGAGGTAAGGTGACTGCTGCCTTGCCTAGGACGGACCACTGTTCGATCCCCCGGTTCTCATATGATCCCCCGTGCCTGCCAGGAGTAACCCCTGAGCGTCACTCGGTGTGGCCCAAAAACAAAACAAAAAAAAATTAACTTTCAAATTCAGCAAAAAAGGCAGACTGGTTCTACAATATTCCCTTTAGTTAGAAGTAATAATAAAATTTACTTTGGTGGGGGGGCCAGAAAGGCCCTGCTGTGCTCAGGGCCTACTACTGTCCTACTGTCTGAGCTCTGGGAATATTTCTGGTGAAGGTTGAGAGCCAGAGATCAAATTCACGTCAGCTGCATGAAAGGCAAGCACCTTACCAAATCTATTGGCAAATAAAATTCTACTTTTGTATTTAATAAAATGTGTGATATAATGTTTTCTTTAGATATTATCTGTGAAATATGTAAGAATTAAAGTTGCAGGTGACTTTCTAAAGCAATTTGTGAAATGTCTCCATGGCAGTTCTCTCAGTGAGAAGAATTTATTAATTTTGGCCTACCTGGAAGTTAATATTTACTTAAACTATAAATGAAGATATAATGAAAATTACAGAGAAAAATGACTGCTGAACAGGACAATGTCTAAAATTATGTTATTTAGCTTATTTAATAAAATATTTTTATTTGTTTGTTTATATTTGGGGTAGACCTAGTAATGCTCAGGACTTACTCCTGACTTTTCATTCAGGGATAAGCACTAGAATGCTTGGTGATCTATTTAGAGTGCTAGGGTTGAACCTAAGTCAGCCTTATACAAAGCAAGGACAAACATTCCCTGCTATACTATATTTGAATCTATGATTTTTGCAACTTTTTTGAGATTTCTTTACTTGTACAGTTATTAAAGCATCAAACACAATGTTAAGCCCTATTTTGTGTCTTTTTCCCTCCAGAATTGCTGTCATCTAGACAGTATACATTACTGATGACATATAAAGAGAAATAGGGTCAGATTAGCATGACAGTTATGAAATAAATCTTTTCTCATAATCCTGTTTAGGATTTATGATATTAAACTGAATGATTTGCTTTATGGTAATTTTTTATTATTAATTACTTTTATTCTTCTTAAATCTATCAAATAACTTTTCTGATAAGTTAAATGCTTAATTTCAGTAGACTTATTTATACCTAAGAAATAGAAATTTCCAAGTGTAAAGAAAGAAAATAATTTGCTATTTTTCAATTGTCAAAATTATGTATATTATTATTCAATAAAAGGAATGTTTAGCTTATTTTTAAGTAGTCAAAATTATTTCCCAAGTCTATCTTGACAAGAGTTTATCTTGATTTTTGTAAATATGCTACATAGAATTGTGCAAATTAAAATTTTTATTATTAGTAGTATAACGTTACAAAGTATATGTGATCACTAAAGTCTCATTATTTGGTTCTCAATATATTCTTTTTTCATTGTAAAATCAACTACTTCAGGATTTCTAATATGTATATTCACTTACATATTTTACACTCCTTTTTCCCCTAAAATTATGCATATCAGTTGTTTATTTTTAATCTATAAACAAAGCTGATTATTGTATTTAATTACTTTTTTGATGTGTTCATTTGACAAGTAAATTATTTCATTTGGCATTAATCAAAATTGTCTTATGCTTTGTAATGAAAAAATAAAGTACACGAAGAGTTTACCAGAATTATTTTCAGATATTCTTCACTGAGCACTGCTAAAAGTTTATTTATTGAAAAAACAATCAGATTGGTTGCTGAAACCACCATGTGCTTGCCAAACTCAACTCTAACTAAAACTCCCTGTGAAATATTCAAAAAAAAGACTAACCAGGCAGTATGGTTCGATAAAACAAGTAAAAAGTAAATGGCAATAATTCAATAAAGTATGGTAGCAGTGGAAAGAAAGTCTTTACAAGCAAAGGTTTAAACATTTCTTAAAGATCTCCTGATGTTTCAGCTCCCAGTAGACTAAATGCAATGAGGAACAGGGACCAATGTGTTAACCAGCTAACCTACCATAATTGCATGACAGATGGTTCTTACCTGAAGAGGTCATGCCTAAGAGAAGAAGTAGTAGCAGGAGACTGACAGAATGCCCAGGGAGAGTATTGATCGACTGACTCTTTGCTAGTAACAATTACAGAGACATGAGTTGACAGTAATTAAAATGACTTACACACTGGGATGGTTTCAAACTCAAATCTTCGACTGAAGACACCATAGCCTGCTGCTGTGCGAGCTCGAATTTGGAAGACATACACTGAAGCTGGTTTCAAGCCCTCGGCAGTTATAGTAGTCTCTTTAGATTTGATAATTGTATAGCTGCTTTCATGGTCCTGGGATTATAAATTACATACAATAAAAATAAAAGTCAACATATGAATTGCTAATGACAACAATCATTAGAATATTAGCTCAGAAACAAAACAGTAACTAGAAGCTTGGCAAGTGTTATGTGAGTATTTCTATAGGAAACAAACGAACTTGCATACACTAAATATGATAATTGTAGAGCTTTAAAATACCTTCTAGTACTAGTTATTCCCTTAACTGAAATAAAATTGTAGCTTTTTAAAACACCATTTGGATATAAAATAATCTGATGCAGTATTTTAATAGTATAAGAGAGTGTGCTTCTCTCGTAACTGTTTTATTGAAACACATTTAAATACTGCCAATCCATTGAAAGAAGTTTCACCATCTCATATACTACCAGAAATAGTTATGTGCTGCCTCTTCTATAAGTTTGATTATTAGTAATAATTGGGACTTGGAAGAAAAGTAAAATAGTTCACTTGTGATTGGAACATCAACTCATTAGGTCTGAAAAGGGAGAGTTCTAAAAATAAACCACAAAAGCATAAAATCCGTTAAAATTATTTTTAGTTTGAATTAGTTTGGTTTGGTGAATAGTAATTTATAACAGAGTAAAAACACATAGCTTGAATAATGGTGTGTAAAATGAATACAAGAACAAAATTGTAGGCCTACTAACGCTTCATATTATCTGTAAAGTTACTGTACTTAATATAAAACTCAGGCCTAAAAAAATCTTTAAACAAATGAAATCTCCAAGAAAAGCTTTCATCTCCCATTTATTTTTGTGTGAATTATCTATAAAGTTTGTTGTTATTAATGATTTTCTGCAGGTCTCCTACATTTCTCATATTTCTTATTAAAGGACAAATTAAGTTAAGTAATGATTAGAGATATACTCTCCCCATGTTAAAGGTCTTTCCTTGATGTAATGATTTAACTGACGACCATAAACTATAATTTAAATATGTTCTCTTTAAAAAAAGAAACACATGCTGATTCACATCATAAAGATTAAATGAGCATGACAAATGAAAGTTTTTCTCTCTGTAATGAGAGAAAATTGAAAAAGAAGAAGTTCATCATAAATTACAGGACAGGGTTATTTGGTAGAGAAGGGACCATTATGACATGATCGTTGGAAATCATCACTCTGGACAAAATAATTGGTTTTAAAAGGAGATATAATGATCCGCATATATGATACCTCTTCAGAAACAGTATTGTAATCCATAGTGTGTAAAACTTTATTTAAAAAAGGAAACGAGAGAAAGGTGGGTGAGAAAGGGAGAGTGAGAGAGCCAGTTAGGCAGGGGGGAAGGTAGGATGGAAACTAGTGACATTGTTGGGGAATTTACACTGCTGAGGGTGTTGACATTGTATAACTGAACCAAAATGAACTAATTTTGTAACTGTATATCATGCTAAATCAATTAAAACATTTATTTAAAAAATAATTTAACACGCACTCAAGCACTCTAATAAAGGGTGTAGTTAATATTTTATTATCACACTATTTTATGTTAAAATGAGAAATTAACTAATTTTTACCTTTGTAATTAATAAGAGAATTCCATATTACAACTTGAGTATTGACTAACCAATGAAAATGTACTTTTACTTTGACTTTCTTATCTACATATGTAAATGTCTGGTAAAGAAAGATTTCTGCCTAGCCGTTATATTTCTGTTTTACATAGAAACAGATCATGTATAAAAGCACTTAATATAGTGAAAATAAAGCACTTTACATGTTTTTTAAAATTTTGTAAACAGAAAGTTTATTTTAACCATTTAATGTTATTAGAATTCAACCTAAATTAGAGTATAGAAATATGTATTATAATTATGATTATGATCATTTTGTTTTGCACATACTAAGCAGTGCCCATGGTTTTTTGCTCAAGTTTCAAGCAAATGGACTGCTCCTGGTTTAGTTTGAAAGAACATATAGAGTGTGGACTGTAAACCTGGGTGAGCAAAATGAAAGACAAGAGTCATACCTATTACACTAACTCTTTAGCCCCCACACATTCTGATTTTTAAGAAGCATTATCATTCATTCTTCTTAACTTAAATCTAAACACTCTCTAAGCAGATAGGCTTTAATTGCTAATTCAACTTTTCTTATTAAATTTTGCAAGTTGCTAACACCTTTAGCTCATAGAATAAGCAAATAAGCCTTGTAGTTCAGAAATTATATTAGTATTTTATAAATGTTTAAATGGATCATTTAATCATCTGAAACTTTACCTAGTTGACATTAATTATCTTTATTCCCCAAAATTCATTGTTCATTTTGTAAACACTATTATAATCCATATCATATCCTAGGGGTCTAGCAATTAAAAAAGAGCAACAATTTTTATATGTGTTCTTAAAAGAATAAAACATTCCATATTACAACTTGAATATTGACTAACCAAAGAAAGTGTACTTTTACTTTGAACTTTCTTATCTAAATATATAATGTCTGGTAAAGAAAGATTTTTGGCTAGCTGTTACATTTATGTTTTACAGAGAAACATTTTAAATTATTCTAAAAACTATTGTGATCAATGAAATTCCGAGACTGTTCAATATTATGACTGAATATAAAATACTTTCTCAATAGTAATCTATCTTCCAATTTAGCTGTAGTTTTAGTGACAATTTTCAATCAAAAATGACTAAAGGAATATTTGAAATATTTTTAATTTTATTTAAATTGAGTTTAAGTTAGTTAAAAATCTAGAAAGAACTTCAGTGTTCATAGAATATACTTAAGATTATTGTATTATAGAATAATGCAAAGCTTTTTAAAAAATAAAACAAAAAGCATTGGGAAAGCAGTGTCAGTATATAAGTCAAGAAAATAAATGTGTGTATACACTACTAAACCTTAGTTTTTTCTTATTTAAAAATGGTTTCAAGTTATTTTTAAGATACAAGCAAAAAAACATAGAAAAACAATATACATAGCATTTACTTTAGTACTAAATTTAAAATAAATTCTAAATAAGTTCTAAATAAACTTGATCTGACCCTATGACATGATAGCAAGTACATGTACTAAAATTTTTTGTTTATTTTCTTTTCCTTTTTTGGTGGGGAGGCTACACTCAGTGGTGCACAGGGGTTACTCCTGGCTCTGGGCTCAAAAATTGCTCCTGGCTGGGGGAACCATATAAGGTGCTAGGGATTGAATCCGTGTCTGTCTTGGGTCTGCCACTTGCATGGTAAACACCCTACCACTTGCTATCACTCCGGCTCGTAATATTTAAAACTCACAAGGTTATAACATCTAATTATTGACGTCATAAATAAGGTGTTTTATAAGATGAATATTAAGAATATATTTTGCTAAAAAAGGGGGGGCAATATAACCACATGAGAAAGTGAATCCTTGTAGTGTGTAGTATATGAAAAAGTTTCCATAAGGTGATTCTTGGATTTGTTGTATATAAAAACATTTCCTTAGTATTGTGTGTTCTGTGACTATTGCCCCACCTAGACCTTTCAGGCGGGGACACTGTGGAGTGAGCAATAAATAGCGTTATGGACAGGGAAGAGTGGCCTTTAGCGAAAAACTGCTTGCAGGCTCTCTTTCTCTCG
Organism: Crocidura indochinensis; assembly: GCA_004027635.1. Classification (NCBI taxonomy): domain Eukaryota; kingdom Metazoa; phylum Chordata; class Mammalia; order Eulipotyphla; family Soricidae; genus Crocidura; species Crocidura indochinensis. The sequence continues at coordinate 8,454 of PVKC010029836.1, forward strand.
CTCTCTTTCTTTGCCCAATCTCATTCTGGGGACAGTTTGTGGATTCACAAATACCCAACAAAGGATTTAACAGCACAGATACATAACATAGTGCATGATCGAATACTAATTGAACAAAATCACACAATGTTTTTTCCTACCTTTTAAATTGCATAAACCTCTGAAATTTCTTACTGTCTAACTCTACATTGTTTCTGATTTAGTTTGAATATTTATTATCGAGGCAACATAACGTAGCAAAGCATATATCTAAGGATTAGATACATATCCTGGATCATTTATTTGCCAATTTTTTTTACCCTAACGTCTTTCAATTATGCTTATGTTATTAATTCTTTTACATCACAAGTCCTATATACTCATCTTCAACACATACAACTGGCTGCCAAGTCCTTGGTCAAGGCAGTGGCTTTTGCTGCCTTCTTACACATACTGAGCAAATGAGCTACATTCCCCAGCTGCTTAGTAAACGCTGTTCACATGCAGTGAGGGGAGGGCCTTAGCAGAAAGAGCCAGCTGGCAAACACCCTACCAAGGGGCAGCTTCCTTTGCCTCTGCCTTTAATTAAGAGATGGCAACAGTCCCATCAACATGCAGGAGCAGAGGCCCAATGACCTCTATTAGAGCAGGGCAATCACAGGCAGGAATGCCAGCTGGCAAATGTTTGAGTCCTGGAAAGCTCTGCCACCTGTGTCTGGCTAAGTGCCATGCAATAAAATGGTGGTGTCATTCTAAAGGTTCAAAATGAGCTATGGAAACATATCCGGGTACTCAACTCAGTGAAAAGCATGAAAAAGCTCATTATCCCTTTTTTCTTTCCTTTTCTTTCTTAGAGTAATTTTTTTTTAATGTTCAAGTATTTTTGTAGTTTTTTTAATGCTTTTTTTTTAATGCTAAGAAGTTTTGCTTGGCTAAAAGATCTTAAAATGAATATTAGCACAGTAAAAAATAAATCACAGACAAGAGGAAGTTAGTAACTTTCCCCTGTAATATACTATATATATAATATATATATAATTTGTGGCTTTTATAGCACATAGATAGCTCTTGATTTATTAAGATTATAGAAACATTTTCCCAAGTCTCTTTTTCTCATTTGACTTATAAAAGTAACATAACAGAATGGACCATTAAACTTAAACCAAAAATCTTAAAATAAATTCATTAAATAAAAAAATTGAAGTATAAATAAAATAGTTATAAAAATGGATAAAAATGCTAGAAAGATGTATTAACAGAGAAGAAAGCCTCCTTTACTTGTTAAATCCTCTACAGAAACAGCAGTTTGGGGAAAGAAAGATAAATCTTTGGGCTTTTTAGGAATATATGTTTATGAGACTCTTGTATATGTTGGATAGAAATAGATTACTCATAATGAGAAAATAGGGCAATTTACTTAAAATTGAAACCAGTAATTGGTCTAGCTAGTAGCTTCAGGAGGGAATACAAAGAAGTAAACTAAGTACTTGTCAAAATTTCCATTTTCCTGTTATGAGTCTTACTTCATTTAAGGTTTTTATGGCAAGATATATAGTTTTGAGTATTATACTTAAACATTCCCATTCCCATAAACTTCATGTAAAATATGTTTTAATTATAATAAAAATTAGGAAGATTTTTATAGATTTCAGGCAATGCTTCTATATAGTTACACCTTTATTTGCTTATGTTAACATAAATATACATGTAATAAAATTAAAAAATTAAAAAGGATCAGAATGATAGTATAGTGGAAAGGTTGCCTTGAGGAAGGTCCAGTTTATAATCCTAGCAATTCCTATGGGTGATGCCTGAGCCTCACCAGAATTGATATCTGAGCACAACAAAGTCAGAGGTACTATCTAAACACCACCAGAAAGGTCCCAACAACAACAAAAAATCCAAAGTAACAAAACAAAAAACAGAACATGAAATGTAATCTGAATTTAATGATGTTTTAATGCATTATTTTGTAAAATTGATATACATCTAGGTTTTTTATGCAACTTAGATTACTACTCCCAGATTTAGAGAATAAGTGAGGGATTTACATGTAACACTTTCTTCAGCTTGACTAGTTTTTAATATTAGTAGCATTGCAAACCATATGTAACATACCTTTGTCTCAGAAGTTCTCTTAGTCCTGTTGGATAATACATTTGATAGCATATTTTTTGTGAAATAAGCTGTAAGTATATTTAGTGTGCCAATAGGTCCACTGGTGAAGGGGGTTGTTTTTTATATGACTGAAATCCAACTACAATCATGTTTGTCATCAAATTGTATAAATAAAGATATTGAAAAAGAAATATAAGTATCTAAAAACATTTATGTTTTATCCAACTATTCCTAAGACTAGTTTTACATGTATACGTAGTCTACAAAGAAAGGTATATGGAAAATATTCATTTCTCTCATCCACAGCTCCACACGGAATTTTTGTCCTCTGTTAAGTTTTAAATAGACAATTTCTAAATTAATTAACTATTTTTAAAGCTACAAAGAAATAAAAGTGTTGCTAAATGAGTTCCAGAGATAAAGATCCAGTGCTTTAATTAAAACATTTAAATAGAATGCTAAATTTTAAAGTAAATGTTCATTAATAGTTTATAACATTCTTCCTAGTATTTTTGTTTTAGTTTGAAAAAAATACTAATTCCCCTTCTGTTTCCACTGCTCCAGTTTGGATAATTTTTTATGACTGATAAAATAAAATTTTCAATTTTTATCAACGATTTTTTTCTAGGAGAGAAGGATTGATATTTTTGCAAGTTTGGAAGAATCAACTGAGTATGACTGAATCTTCTTTTTCAGGGATTTGCATCTCTGAATTGTTTACTGACTTTTGACTATTATTTCCTTAAGATAAGCGGTTCAGAGTTAGGATCTCTAACCTACTTCTAAGAGCCTGAGCTGGACACTCATTACAATATTTAACATATATTTAGATATTATTGTTTAATTAGCAAATTAATTAAAATCATACATATATGTATATTTAACTTGTTAAAATATGTATTAATAAACCTTGTTTTATTAGTAAATACAGGTTACACATTGATTTATAATTAGATTATAATATTCAATATTTAATTTAGGTTATTTTAGCGATGAACAATATTTAGATCTGTGTAAAATAACTAGTGAAATGATAAGGCAAGGTCTCTGACATTATATGTAGCTACGTACTTAAGAGACACTTTTGCTTGAATAATTTATTTTCTTATTTTCGTACTATATTATTTCTTTTATCAGTAGTTTATCTTTTAGTAGAGCTATTAAAATTAGGTAGGTATGATTATTATTGCTCTTATACATTTATTTTCTTTTTTGTGGGGGAGGTGAGTTTATCTCTAGATGTACAGGGGTTGAGGGTATATTCATCATGTCAATGAAGGGATGAAAGTTTAATGCTAGAACCCAGTAATGTGGTATTCCCCAATTCCTGGGTACCATCCAGATTACACTTGACATTGAAAGGGATCAAACTCATTTGCATGTAAAGCAAATGTTCTAGACATTGAGCTATCACTCTAATTCTTATTATTATATTTAGAACTAAAATATATTTATTAAAATATGTAAAATAGTCCTAAGAAACAATTCAGGAAGAAAAAATATCAAGAAAATATAGAAAATATAAAGCACACATTTTTATTATTATATTTATTTCAATTTTTAAAAGTGAGTTATTTATACAATTTAGCTTCCAATAATTTGTAATAGTGAAAATGGTAGTTTGTCATTCATAAACACATGTGATTTTTCTTGTAAGTACAATACAATCACTACTGATTTCCAGCATTCTATGTTATTGACATTTTCACAATATCAATGTTATTGACATTTTCACAATGTTCTATAATTTCTTTTAATGTTCTAGATCCTCGTTAAGCTGATATTAAACTATATGGCAATAAGTTGACAGAAGAATCTATCTGGGAATAGAAAAAACACAAATAAGTTATACTTCCTGTACACATCTAGCTGCCAGAATCATAACTGAAGAGTCAACTGTCAATGACTTATATGTGAAATTGCAACATGCTTTTCTGTATACTAGTTAAGTTTAGTTGTTCCATTTGGAAACATTTTTAAAGTATTAATTTTACCTTTTCAAAATATTTTATTTCATACTCCAGAATGATTCCATTGGGACGTTCTGGCTCTTGCCATGACAAGGAAATGCTATTTTTTGAAATCTTTCCTTTTTTCACATTGGTGACTGGTGAGGGGGCTGCAAAATAAAAAAAAAAACAGCATAATTAACAGAGTCATGAAATAACAAGTGTGAGTGTGTACAATATATTTCAAATGAATTATAACACAAATTCAAATAAAATTACTTTAGCCTGTAAGCAGTTTCACTTTGTCTCTCTCTATTTTTTCTCTTTTTTTTTTTTTTTTTGGTTTTTGGGTCACACCCGGGAGTGCTCAGGGGTTACTCCTGGCTCCATGCTCAGAAATTGCTCCTGGCAGGCACGGGGGACCATATGGGGCACCAGGATTCGAACCGATGACCTTTTGCATGAAAGGCAAACGCCTTAGCTCCATGCTATCTCCCGGGCCCCTCTCTCTATATATTTTTATTACAATTCTATATTATTAATGTAGCAAATCTCAATATATCAAAACTTTAAACACTTTAAAATTGTAACCACAGACTCTAAAGACCAGTTTTACTTTATAAAATACAAAAACATAGCCAAGCTCACCTTTTTATATTTATAAAGATTTTACTTGATGACCTTTATGTTTTCTGTTTAAAAATTTTAAGGAAGGTGTATAACATGCATCATGCTAAAAGAGACATAATTATATCATATCATATTTACAAATAATAACATTACTACATTTTAACACTAGGGTTCCTTTTTGTTTTTTGAAATCATATAGATTCTAAAAATAATCCATACAATAATAATATACATGGTTTTCCTTTAAATTGTTAAATAACTGATGTATCTTGAAGATAGTAGCAAATAGAAATAGAATTTTCTTTTATATTTTGCTTCAACATTTTGACAATTATAATCACTTATGGTATTCAAGGCTATTGTAACCAGTGTGTATCAGATACCTTATTTATGAAAAAATAAGTAAATAATGCTATTTTAAAAATATTTGGTAATTTTAATTCATAATTACATGGCTATTTGATCCAAAACTTGCTTTTATCAACTGATAAGACATATATTTTTACTTAATACCAAGAATATGAATTATTTGTTTACTATAAAATGTATTAAATGTTTTGTCCCTATTGTTCAATGTTCTTTTTGTTCTATGTTACAAATGTTTTCTGATACTTTTGAAAGCTTAACAGTTTATAAAGGACAGGAAATTTTACATATAATAATATATAAAATGCATATTTAATGATGTAAAAATATCAGTTATAGTAAATAGAGATTTCCATTTCTGACTAGTATCAGACACTAGTAAGATTAAAATTTCTGTCTACACTCTATAAACATACATTTATCTTTTAAGCTTTTCCTTTCCAGCATAGCTCAGAGAGAAAAATCACACAAATCTGCCACGTTCAGTGATTTCTTTCCCACTTTTTGAAAAATGAAATCCATCTGGAGGCACCACTTTGAAGAACAGACAGAAAGAACAAAGCTTGGAACTGTTTTTTGGGGTCCAATAGCAGTTTGAGAGGGCAGAGAAAGACATGATTGTTTGAATTAGAAGGGATATCATGTCACTACTAAAAAAATAACAAAAATCAAAACACTTGCAGTGCCCTTCTCTCATTCAGGATTAAAATCTAAGTGCTCATGTACATACAAAGATCAATAACTTTTAGTGTTTTTGATATTTCTAACACCACCACCTCCTGTTCTTCATAGCCTCTAACCAAACCTCTGTGCTTAGAAGACTTCAGACACCCTCACAAGAAAAGACATTTAATTGGTCTTTTTATTCTTCCCTCCCTTTCTCACTTCTTTCCCAACACTCCATTTATTAGTTGTTTATAAATATATTATATATGACATATTATATAATATATATTTAATATGTGTATTTAAATATATGCACATATATGTTTACAATGAGGTAACATCATTTGCAATGTTAATATCTTTGATTTTTGGAATATAAAGCTACTGTACTTCTAATAGCATCAATAGGATAACCCAGAATCTTCCTTTATAAACTCCTGAATCTTTCTACTTCTACTACTTGTATCTTTAGACCTTTTCTTTAAGAGCAAAATTTCTGCTCATTGAATATTATCCTTTCCTTTGCTTTGTTTCCTCATATGCTACATCTGAGTAAGGTGATACTGTATATTTTCTTCTCTCTTTAACTTATTTCTTTAAATGGCATCCTCTACCATCCAAGATGTTCAAAAGCATGACAGAAGGGCCAGTGAGGTGGCGCTAGAGGTAAGGTGTTTGTCTTGCAAGCCCTAGCCAAGGAAGGACTGTGGTTCGATCCCCTGGCATCCCATATGGTTCACTCAAACCACGGGCGATTTCTGAGCATTTAGCCAGGAGTAAATTCT
>PVKC010029837.1:0-15005 GCA_004027635.1 Crocidura indochinensis
TTTTTTTTTCTTCATCATGAAACTATGTTGTTGAAGCTCTTTTCCTTGTTTATCAGTTATTTTTGAGTGTTCTAATGTTATATACTAATCCAATTGAATTGGTAAATAAATACCTGAGCAAAAGTGAGCTTCACATATCCACCTTATTGTAGGTGTGGTGAGTGTTTTCTGCTGGGAGCTCTTCTCCTAACATTCCTAGCAGCTGGTAGAATCAATCTTTATTCCTAAATAAAGATCTGAGTAGCTCATTCAAAAGCATCTGCATTTGAAGACTGATTGCTGGGTGATGAGACACAATTAAGGCCCAGCAGGGTAGATTTTGCAGATTTAGGGTATATCCAATGCTATTCTTGGGACAGGGGACACCTTCTTTATGTCAACTTTGCAGACCAACTTATCTTTCTGTCCAGCCCCGCTTCATGCTTCATGCCCCCATCTTTTCATCATCCATAAGTGCAGGCCCTGTGTGCTAAATTCAAGTTCAGACAACCTCTTTCCTCCTTGAAAAGCCTAGCTGCAAAACATTCCTCTCTGAAAAGTAATAGTGTTGGGATTTGAATTAGAATTTTATTAATTCTTATAATAAATTTGGCAGAATTAACCACTTTCAAAATTTTAAAATTCTTTCATGGTCTATTTCTCCATGTGCTTCATTTTCTTATATTCTGAAAAGAATTTGAAGTACTTCTCACATAGGTGCTGGGATGTTTTTTGCTAAGTTTTCTGCTTACGCATTTTGCATTGCCATTGATATTAAAAGTATTTAGTCACTTTTCCTTCCTGCAGTAAAGAAAGAATTTTCAATCCATCTCAGTTATAGAAGAAATCAAAGTTATTTTGCATGGCCTGAGTGAACAGAATTTGCACAATGGAAACAATTCTAACAAAAACACATTTCAGTTTACTATTTGCACATTTTAATAAGTTGAATAATCTATTTCATCCAGGAGGAAGACATGAAAAGGTAGGAAATGAAAGTTCCATAATCCTAGAGACATGTCAGAAGTAACTAATGTTTTTAGAGGTGTAGTAGGTTGGAATTATAACTATAAGGTTCCAACCAAGATGCATCAACCAAACTGCAGAATTAAAAACTTCTCTATCCTCTTTGGAAAGAACCTTCATTTCTATTTTTCTAGTGATTCTAATTGTGGATTAAGCCTTTTTATTAGGACTTTCTAGAATAAAAATTGTTTTAAATTATTTATTAGAGAAATATCTTAACTAGGGAGTAGAGTTGATGCAAGAAAATATGACTTTTGTAATGTAAATTATGCTTCATCACTAGCTCTGATGACCTGGAATGAACTCTTTTTTGTTGTTGTTGTTTGTTTGTTTGTTTTTGGTTCTCACCCGGCAGTACTCAGGGGTTACTCCTGGCTCCATGCTCAGAAATTGCTCCTGGCAGGCACGGGGGACCATATGGGGCACCGGGATTCGAACCGATGACCTTTTGCATGAAAGGCAAACGCCTTACCTCCATGCTATCTCCTGGGCCCCAAGTGGAATGAACTCTTAAAATAAAACTCTGAGAAATACTGCCAATGAAGACAGAACAGAAAAAATATGCCTATAATTTACAGCAGAAATTGTTAAAAGATAAACTACAGACCAAAATCAATTTACTTCTTTTTTGTTTGTTTGTTTTTGTTATTTTTGTTTTTGTTTTGGGGTCACACTTGGCAGCGCTCAGGGGTTACTCCTGGCTCTGTGCTCAGAAATCATGCCTGGCAGGCTCGGGGGACCATATAGGATGCTGGAATTTGAACCACCGGCCTTCTGTATGCAAGGCAAGCACCCTACCTCCATGCTATCTCTCCAGCCCCAAACTTATTTTTTAAATAAAGTTTTACTGGAAGACAGACACACTCATAGAACTCACTATGTTAATTTATATTATTTATGAAAGCTTTTGTGCTATAACTGAACTGTTGTGAGAGAAATCATATTCTAACTAAAATCTAAACTATTTACTATCTGATCTTTTACAAGAAAAGTTTTTCAACTTCTTGCTGAAAGGCGAAATAGCCAGAATAACCTAGTGATTAAGGTATAATTTTTGGAGTTGAAGTAAACTTTAAATTCTATTTACTCTACTTAGTAACTATATGTCCAATATTATTTTTAAAATCTCAATTTCCTCCTTTGTTGTTGGTGAAAATAATAATTATAGAGTTTTTATATTCTTAAGTAAGATAGTATCTGGTATATGCTTGGCACAAAATATAATTAATGTTACTATATTTAGAGTCTCTGGTAGGTAGCACATGGTTATTGATATTGTTGCCTTAAAATATGACTGTGTCTTTGGTGTGCTTACACATGAAAACATTAAAGAGGAAATAAAACAGGAAGAAAATACAAGAAACTGTGGTGGCTATTAATACAAAGCAGATTTCAGAAAAAATTTTTCCAGTGTTAAAAAATATATTTGAGTAAAGGGGATAAAAATCTTATCTGATAAAAGGTAAATTGACTAAAAAGACACGGAAATACTAAATTACAACTGCCAAACAAAATACAAATCTTGCACAAGACACAAAACAATATATTAAAAATAAGTTTTTATTAAAACATTTAATAAGACATCCTAGACATTTTTTGCTCTTACTATACCTAACAACTATGTTCCAAATGCACATTGCATCTAATAACAGTTTCAAAATACACAAAGCAAAAAAAAAAAAAAAGGAATAAAAGGGTAAATGAGCGCAAGCAAAATAATTCATACTCAGTTATAGAGAAAAGAGATGGGCATGAAATATCAGCAAACATAGGTACTTGAACATACTCAGTCAATCTGACCTAATTAACAGCTAGAGGATGTTCTACATAGAACAGAAAAGCACACATTTTTTTTTCAAGTATACTTGACATATTCACTAATGTTGATCACTTCCTGGTTCATAAAAAACACCCTCAACAAATTTTTAAAATAATAAATCATACAGGTTATTTTCTCTAAGGGAATCATCTGGATTATATTATGATTATAGTTTCATGAATTTATGCATTCACTGCATGTACTTATTTTGAAAATCACATCCATTTTTGGTTGGTGTTTGGGGGAATCACACCCACTGGTGCTTAGGGATTACTCCTGGCTTAGTGCTCAGGGATCATTCTTAATTGTACAAAGGGAATATATGCTGTGTCAGAGATTAAACCCAGTTGACAGTTGACAACATGCAAGGCAAACACTATACTGTCTACTATCTGGTCTCTCTACTTGTAGATTTTTCAGTTTTAATTTGCTAACACGTTGGGCCAGAAAGATAACTCACAAGATTAAGCATATATATACTTGCATGTTTATGTGCTAAACATTTATTCTTATTCTTTCTTCCAGACATGGATCTTGATTCTAGATATCCAGGTACTAAAAGTCATAGAAGACAAGGAAATTAAAAACTATCACTACACTGCATTCATTGTATTCATTGATATAAGATTCTGAGGTACATGTGGGAAAAGACTAATTCCATATTGAACATGATAATTATGGAGGGGATAGGATATGGAAATTCACCAGAAAAGATGACATGAAAATCACTGGGAAATATGAGAGGAAAAGTGTTAGAGTTTCAAATGACATTCAGGCACAGAATATGATGAGACTGGGACTCTGAGAATCTTTCTCATGTTTCAACATATTGAAACTAGTCTATAATTAAAAGGGGGGTCAATTTGATTTTTTTAAAGGAAGGAATAATGTCTCAGCAAAAGTCCAAAATCTGAGAAAGTAAAACAAAAAGTTTTTGTACGTAAAATGTTTTTCTCAGACCTTTATAATAATAAAGGAATAATAGACTTTGGCATGTCATTTTTCCAGAACTGAGATATGCCAACTATCATTATGTTATTACACTTCCTGTGTTCTACTCTCCATCTTCAGAATGTGAATGTCTTCAGTATTCTTTTCCTTTCCCACCAGTGGATGTGGGTATTCCAAGCAAATGACAAGTTTCTTGAATTCAGAAGTGAAGAGGAACTATGTCTTAAAAAGCAACAATACAACTAAGGAGACTTTCTTTCTCCTAGATTTAATTTAGAAAGTAAGATTCTAGACTTTAAGCTGGTTCTTGAAACAAGATACTTTGAAAGAACTTGTCCAAAAAGTAGATCATGCCAAAATGATATGAATGTTTAAAAACAGAGGTGACAAACTAGAAGATAGTTTCCAGGGAAGTCACACACTGTTCATGTCCTTGTCTAGTCCCCATCTTTATTATTAACCCATATATCCAATATTACACAGAAATGATAATATAATACCATAATATTAAGTTATAAAAGCTATGGCTTCCAAATTGGGTGTTATGAATATGATATGAATGTTTAAAAACAGAGGTCATAAGCTAGAAGATAGTTTCCAGGGAAGCCACACATTGTCCACATGCTTGTCTAGTCTCCATCTTTATTGTTAATCCATATATCCAATATTACACAGAAATGATAATAAAATACCATAATATTAAGCAATAAAAGCTATCGCTTCCATCTTTGGTGCTTGATCTCACTCACATGGCTTGAAGGAAGTCACTTGATAGTCTGTGTAAATCTGCCCTGTGAAGAGTCCAACAGAACTGAAATCTCTAGCACACAGCCATGTGCACAATAGTAGAGGTAGCTTCTCAATCCAATTATGTCTCAGATGACTACATTCCTGACTGATACCTTGATTGCAGCATTGTGAGCAATCCCAGATCATAATAAATCAGACAAGCCACTCCTAGTATTTGGCTAGCTGAAACTGTGATAAAATAAATGTGTATTGTTCCAAGGTGCTAAATTTGGAGGTAATTTGTTCCATAGAAATATGTAACTAGAACAGTCCTTCACTCTTTATTAGAATCCTAAATCAGTCATCTTCAAGTATCTCTGAAACTATAAAGGAAGGAAGCTGAATCAATAACAAATCAGCTTGGAGTAGATAAGGAGCCTAGTAAGTATATACTTAAAGCCAGACTCCCAGGAAATCATGGATAAGGATCATACCTCATCCATAACGCAAGCCATGTATAAATCAGAAGGCAGAGATTCAAAACTGTTTTCCACAAAAAAAAAAAAGTCAAGCAGAAGGCATCACAGAGTTAAATATAAATAAATGGATACCTGTCTAGTTTTCTAACTCTAGGCTAATTTAAAGGTGCAATAAATTTTTGAGACTGGGATCTTTATCACTGTCAAAACAAGAATCAAATTCAATTCAATCCGAAAAATATATAGAGGCCTCAGTTTCTGCTTGCAATGGAAATGACTGATGCTTTAAAAAGAAACCAGACTACCAATGGAATTGCTCTATAGTATTTACTCCTCCACTGAGTTCCTCATCATAGACTATTAAAAGAAGGTCCTGTACATATATGCTACCTTGCTTTGACAGGACTAAAATGATTGAAATAAGACAAAAAATAGAAGAGACAATGGGAGAGGCAGAATTCAGGATAAGGTACCCTGAAATAAGAGAGCAAAAAAGAAATCTCTCTTCTCAATATGGAGTGACAGAAAAATATTTTCAAAGTCTAAAAATGGTCTTTAGAGTTGATTCTAAAATGGATGAGACAAAGTTGGGGTAATTGTTATCATCCTCATCACTTGGGTAAATGTTAAGGACTCACTTATGTACTAGGCTAGGTATGGCTCTAAGTGATTTTCACAGATAAAATATGAATCCTCCGAAACTCTATATAATAGCTGCTATTACCTTTCTCATTTAAAACTCAGTGAAGCATAGAAGCTGAGTAAATTTCCTAGAGGCACAAGCTGCGAAATACCAGTTAGGGTTCCATACAAAAGTATCCACTATTGCTATGTCCTCTCTCAGCAAGGTACTGTGGACTAACAGGTCTGCATTCATCACTACTGGTCCCTTTGAGCATAAACTTACATTATGAAAGTCAAAAGTTAAGGGGAAGGTTGGAATCAAAAGTCCCAGATCTATTTTATGCAGAATAAAATTAAAAAAACATGTCTGGATGGGAAGAAAGCACACTGAACAAAGATTTTTTTAGGTCAACCAAGCATAACTAACTGCACCTTGTATATCCATGTCTTTCTAAAAACCAAAAGAGCTCTCCCCATACTAGAAGAATTAATCCAGTAGCAAGAAGATCCTCTCAGACCTCCTAGGAGACCAATCATTTGCAGAGACTCAACCTTGTTGAGCTGCTTCAGAACATAGCCATAAAGCTCCTTACATTTTTTTCTCTCCTTTTTTCTTTCTTTTTTGTGTGGTTTTTGGGTCACACCCGGCAGTGCTCAGGGGTTACTCCATGCTCAGAAATTGCTCCTGGCAGGCACGGGGGAATCATATGGGGCACCGGGATTCGAACCAATGACCTTTTGCATGAAAGGCAAATGCCTTACCTCCATGCTATCTCACGGGCCTTCATCTCTGTGAATTATTTCAATATCTTTCATTTTTCTAAAAACCCATAGCTGAGTGAAACTATTCTGTGTCTCTCTCTAGCTCTGACTTATTTCACTCAGCATAAGACATTCCATGTACATTCATGTACTGGTAAGTTTCATAACTTCATTTCTCCTGATGGCTGCATAATATTCCATTGTGTATATGTTCTTTACCATTACCATTTACCATTTACCATTCTTTAGCCATTCATCTTTTGAAGGGCATCTTGGTTGTTTCCAGAGTCTGCTAGTTTAAATAGCGCTGCAATGAATATAGATGTGAGGAAGGAATTTTTGTATTGTGTTTTTGAGTTCCTAGGGCATATCCCTAAGAGTGGTATAGCTGGATCAAATGGAAGGTCAATTTCCAGGTTTTTTGAGGAATATGCATATTATTTTTAATGAGGGCTGGACTAGATGGCATTCCTACCAGCAATGAATGTGAGTTCCTTTTTCCCCACATCCCTGCCAGCACTGATTGATTATTCTTGTTCGTTGAGGTGTGTGCTAGTCTCTGTGGTTTGAAATGGCATCTCATTGTTGTTTTGATTTGCATTTCCTTGATGATTAGTGATATGGAGCATTTTTGCATGTGTCTTGTTGCCATTTCAATATCTTCTTTGAGAATTTGTTCATTTTTTCTCCCCATTTTTGATGAGGTTAGATTTTTTTCTTGTTTTTTTTTTTTCTTCTTTTCTACTAAAAGACCCTTCACCAGCTTCACTGATGAATCTCCTTACATTTGAATGAAACTTTAGTTTTGAAAAATTTAGCCCCTGCATGATATCTTGGAAAAATAATGCTTTTCCTTTTTCTATTATTTGGACCACACTATAGTGGTCAAGACTTACTCCTGGATTTGGGTGTGTGGATCACTCATGGTGGGGTTCAGAGGACCATATAAAGTACGAGGGATCAAACCCAGGAAAGTTACATGCAAGGCTAGTGTCCTACCCTCTATACTACCTCTTTGGCTACAATAAAGTTAGTTTTATGTTTGTTTGTTTACTTGTTTGGCTTGAGGCTACAGGCTTACTCCTGGTTTTGTGCTCAGGGATCTCTCTCCTGGAGACAAACCTGAATTGGTTGCATTCAAGGCAAACATCTTACCCACTACCTATCTCTCTGGTCTCAACAAATAATATTTTAATGATATATATGAGACAACTGGTATTGGAGCAAAATATATGCAATTGTTTCTGAACATTGTTAAAGAAGCTAAAATATCATTATTATTATTATCATAATAAAATCAGTAAAGAAAATAGGTTAATTAAGCTGAAGATAAATCATATGTTTTGTTTCTTTGGTGGCTTTTTTATTTTTTTTGCAATAAAAAATCTCAAAAATATAAACTTCTTTTTGATTTATTTTACATTTTTAACTGTACCTTAATTATTTTTAATATAAAATTTTTATTTAAGCACCATGATTATAAGCATGATAGCAGTTGGGTTTCAGTCATAAGTAGAACACTCCCTTCACCAGTGCCCATACTTTGTTCAGTTGCTTTTTAAGTATCTAAAGTTTGGGGCTGGAACAGTGGAGCAAGCCATAAGGCGTCTTCCTTGCATGCTCTAGCCTAAGACAGACCGCAGTACAATCCCCTTGCATCCCATATGGTACCCCCAAGCCAGGAGCGATTTCTGAGCCTAGACCCAGGAGTAAATCCTGAGCATCACCAGGTGTGGCACAAAAAAACAAAACAAAAAAAAAATCTAAAGTTTGTGCCTCTTTTATAGACCTCTCCTCAGTGCTCAAGGAATTCCCCAAATACATTTTACCTTCTATTTGCTCCTACATCTTGCACTTGTGTCTGTCATTCTCTCTCTTGACCAGATTTGAGTAACTCTATCAGGCTTTGTGATCTGTAGACTGTAAATTCTCAAGTTGGCCATTGTAGCAGAAAGTGGCTGCAGACAATATATGAAAAGAGAAGCACGACTGTGTTTCAATACTACTTTGCTTAAACACACTAATAATTGAACTCCCATCATTTTCATGCAAAAGCCAGGACAAGTGAGATCGTTCAAAGGGTAGACCAAATGACTAATATTTGGAAAGCCCTGAGTTTTATCTCCCAGCACTGCATGTACCCCCCTACAGTGTAGCTCTCCAGCTCCTTTTGGGGGGCGGGGGTGGGAGGGTAGCCTTGGTTGCCTTCACTCCCTAAACCATCTGGAACACACTGCAGTAAAGAATATTTACTATATTTATTTGTATTTACAATAGTCAGACTCTGGAAACAACCTAGATGCCCTTCAACAGTTGAATGGCTAAAGAAATCATGGTACATATACACAATGGAATATTATGCAGCCGTCAGGAGAGATGGAGTCATGAAATTTTCCTATACATGGATGGATGGATGGACATGGAAACTATTATGCTGAGTGCATATGTCAGAGGTAGAGAGACACAGAATAGTCTCACCAATCTTTGAGTTTTAAGAAAAATAAAAGACATTTTTGCAATGATTCTCAGAGACAAAGAGAAGAGGGCTGGAAGGTCCAGCTCACAACATGAAGCTCACCACAAAGAGTGATGAGTGAAGTTAGAGAAATAACTACACTGAGGACCATCATAACAGTGTGAATGAATGAGGGAAGTAGAAAGCCTGTCTCAAGTACAGGTGGGGTTGGGGTGGGAAGGAGGAAGATCTGGGACATTGGTGGTGGGAATGTTGCACCAGTGAAGGGGGTATTCTTTACATGACTGAAACCCAACTACAATCATATTTGTAATCAAGGTGTTTAAATAAAAATATTAATAATAAAATAATATTGCCTGGAAAAGGCCCCCAAGCTTATCAAGTACAGCTAGGAATATCCCTAGAAGATTAATTAATTAATTAATTAATAATAAAATGTAAATTTGCTGTTAGTTCACAAGCTCTACAAAAACAAGAAGTGGTTGAAAAATCTAGACAAGGGTTGCACTTTTCAACTTTTGCTTAGATTCTAAGCTGCTTAAAAGGGGGGGTAAAGACTCACCCATCAGTACATCCAATAGCCTAATCAGAGTCTAAATCTGGGCCGGGTGATGGCACTGGAGGTAAGGTGCCTGCCTTGCCTGTGCTAGCCTAGGACGGAACGCAGTTTGATCCCCCGGTTTCCCATATGGTCCCCCAAGCCAGGAGTGACTTCTGAGCGCATAGCCAGGAGTAACCCCTGAGCATCACTGGGTGTGACCCCAAAACAAAAACAGACAAACAAACAAACAGAGTCTAAATCTGAGCAGGCACTATTAACTGTGTCCTGAAAGACAATAAAATATGTTACAATCCCCCTTGGAAAGAGCTGGGCATTGATCACTAATTTTTTGCCAATTTAATTTAATTTTAGATGTGTTTCTAATGATGGCACATTAGTTAATTTTAACCTCTTTTCTACATATAGAGATTCTACCCAATTTTTTTCTGTTTTGTCTCCTGACTTATCTCACTGTTTATTTTAATAAAAAATAGTATTTCCACCTTGAACTCTGTCATCATTGTTGGCTTATAACAGCTGTGTTCCTAGTTTTCTTAAGCCATCTTGTTTTCAACGATGTACATACCCCAGTGCATTTGGATAGGTACGTGTATTCATCTGTGAGCTAGTGAATACATAAGTGTAGATGTTCGTGTATAATAAGATGTTCTAGGCTGACAGCAGTCCAGGACTCACAATGTGGGATTGAGATATGGGTACAAACAGATTTCCTTTATTCAAGTCACATTGGCGTCTTGCCTCAGAAAAAGAATGAATGACTTCTGTTTCAACACTGTCATCTCAAGGCAGAAGAAAACTTGACTCTATGTGCTAAAGAAGGAGTATCACATGACTTGGATGACATGTAGTGCCCTGGGAGCATGTGATGACTTTCTAGGGACAAAAGCATAACACCAGATTTCCTGCTTCACCAGCTTTGATGCAGTAGACATGGAAGTAGCCATAGTAATGGTAACAAAATGTCAGCATAAAACAGCTACTCTGTACATTGAGACCAAGTCCCTAAGACAATCGTTTGCAGAAAGAGCAGCAGGCAATGACTGAGAGAACAAGCTTCAAGGACTCCTAAGCATTCTCAAGGTCAGAGAATGTACTGTTTCCCAAGTACAGGAGTTAATTGACAGAATATTGACCACAAAAAATGTCTGAAGTGCTGAATGACTGAGGAATTTTTAATTGATAAAAAAAATAAAACATAGAATGCTCTATCCACTGCTGGCATTTAGCCTATTTAATCTGTATCCTATCCAGAACCCAACATTCTGCCTGACATACAAATGGCACTCAGTATTTGATGAGTGAATAAAATTTGAGTTTGTGCCTTTTTAGTTTAGTTAAATATTTTCTATAAATGTGATCTATTAATGAAGAACTTCTAAAGATATAGTTAAATGAACAAATCAGAGCACAAATCAGAGAAGAGCTCTTGTTTTGACAGGTTTCATTTTAAAATGTGTGATCGCTCTTCCTAATGTCGTTCCAACGATCCACTTTTCTTTGAACCTGCAGCAACCATTATCCCCTTATTCAGAAGCTTATAAATTAGACCAGCCTCCACGGATAACCATGCTGATGATGTTTGAATATCCATTTAATAGCAATGAGTGCTGGCATTTCCTTAATGTGGTTTCTCTTGTAATTCTGACAGCTTTATGAATGCTCCAGTAACTTTCAGCTAAATCATCACAGAGTTTCAATTTCCATCTTAAAGCCCCGCAGATAGATCTATAACCATATTATGCTAATAAATAACTGCATTTCAGGTGGCTGGTGGAAAGTGATCTAAACGAACATACAAGGTAATAATACTGGTCCTTAAACTTGTGCCAGCTCACATTCACTTATTTCCCCTTCAGTGATCAGCAGCATATTAGCCAATTAAAAATAAAATTGGTAAATGGTGCTAACATGATTTCATTCTTGCTGTTTACTCTTGAAAGGAGAACATTTCCGGTGAGTCAGTGCTTTCCTGGCAAATTCTTCACCATCACAAAGCTCTGAGAGGAACGGCAGGAATATGTGGGTGGCTGTTTCTCAGCCTGCAGAAGAGAAAAGGAACATGGCAATTGTTTAGGGAGTGACTTTTCTGGTGGGACTAAGGCTCTTCTCTATTTTAATATCCCCATATGAAAAAGAAGGAACCCTGAGTGGGCACATGAAATATTCTTGAAAAGTCTTAGGTGTGCATTATTTACTAGGTTGCCTTTCACTTATGTTAGAGACACTTACTCTAAAATGCACTTTTTTTTTCACGTTGCATAACACTTCTATGTTTCAGAGCTCTAGGAGTTTCAAATAGCCAACTGGAGCAATTCAAATTTTCAACTCTTTAAGAGACATGAGAAGATATGGGGAACAACAAAATGTGCTATGAATGACAAAAAGGAACCGCATGGATGCCTTTTTGGGGGTCTTTAATTCCAATCCTTGGAGTCTCTAAGGAAAATTGCTGATAAGGTTCAATAGCATACTGAAATTAGTCAAATTAATTGTAATCACTGTCCAGTAAATTGCAGAACTTGTTTTGTTCCAAGTGCAATTTCTTGGAGAGACTGGCTATATCCTCCTGTGTCTTTGTCCTAAAACTAATTCAACTCTTTCTGGCATCTTCAGAGCAAGTCAATCATGAACAAGGGCTCAAGACATATCTAAGGGCATGTCATTGTGCCAGCAGACAAAGCATTCTCCAAAGTCAGAGGTTGAGTAGTAACCTCCAAAATATCCCTAATGTCCCAATTCTTGATTGGTGGTTTGAAACTTGTAAAGGTGACCTTATTTAAGTACTGGGTCTTCTCATCCTGATATCATTCTGAATTTGGTGGGCCCTCAATTCATTGATAGGATTTTTTATAAGAGAAAGGTGGGAATGAGTTTCACAAGCAGAGAGAGACAGGAAGTCAGGATGAGGAGAGAAGCTGAAATTGTGCAGTGCTGTAGCTACAAACTAAGAAGATGAAGATCAAAGAAAAGTTTTGCCTTCAAACTTCAGAGGCCAATGTGACCTTGGGAGCACCTTGGTTTAGAACATTTTTTTTCTCCAAATTTTGGAAAAAGCAATTTGTGGGCAGTTTACACCTAATTTTGTGTTTAAACCTAATGGTCACCTAATTTGTGACCATTTGGTACCTCAGTCTCAGAAAAACAATACAACCTAGCATAAAGTTCAACCACCTTCTGCCAAAGATGTATCTATGGAGCAAATATTATGAAAGATGTACTAAATCCTTTCAGTTTCAACAATCAAATCCCTAACTCCACCCACCCTTCCCCTATCAAGCCCTGCCAAAAAGAAAAATCAAATCTATTCTTGTATAAACTTTAATCATACTAACACAATGTTACTAAGAAAACATTGTTGAAAATTACTGGCAATGTATTAATAATATTTAAATCGGTTAATTGTTCCTCTTACCCTTGGGTGGTCCTCTTGTCCTTTTATTTAGAGTAAAAGGATACTTCTGTCATAATATTTCTAGTTGTTCTTTGATGAATCAATGACTCTGACAGAGAAGGAAGATCCAGAATGTTGAAGTAAGGAGGTACAAAAGATTCACTTCAGAATGGTCCTCGTCTTGGAGCATATGCGTTTCCATGAATGTGTTTATGAAACTTGGTGATGTTCAAATATTTTCATCTATGCCTGCTATCCACACATGCCAATGTTCATAAACAGAGTTCATTAAGGATAAAAATACAGTGTGATTTCCACCCCTTAGACAGTGAGCAAAGAAATTCTCTAACACATGGATGTATTATTGCCAAAATCTAAACCAAGCAGACATATTTCTGGTCTGGAATGGAGAAATAAGCTCACCAAAGATGACATGACAGCCAACCGAGAAACAAGGACATCTTCAGTATTCAAGAAAAAAAAAAACACCAGAACTTTGTGTAACTGAAAACAACAAAACCACAGCTTCTAAACCATCATGTTGAATTCCAGCTGTTGTTATTGACTTCATTAACAGAAGAAAACAAAACAAAAATCTCAGCTATAAACAGAGCTCTATTCAGCCTGGTTTGGGGGGTGTTTTCTTGAGCATATGCCATAACATCCCCCAAATTTCCTGTCTCCTGGCTGTGTTGTTCTTATTTCTGTCACTTGAATGCCATTCTCATTGACCTTGTCTGCCTGTTGAATGTCTACCCAATCCAATGTCTGACCAAACTGTCACTTTCAAGACTCTCCTCTACCCCCTTCCCTAACGTAGGCACAAGAATTGCCTTTCAATCCCATTTTGCTTGGTGAGCTCTCTTCCTTACCACAGACCCTTTTTGTATTTTCTGATCTTCCTAAACACTGGACTACTTGGATACTCTTCTTTGAGCTCAAAGATACAAGGCTTAAATAAATAAATAAATAAATAAATAAATAAATAAATAAATAAATAAATAAATAATAAGGAAGCTACAGCCAAGAAAGATATTGAAACATCCAAGATGTTCACAGGACTTAATGACCCTGGATCCCCTTTCCCTCGTTCATACTGGATGGAGGATGATAAACAAAATAAAACAAAGCAAAACACCCATCTAATCACTCCTGTTTTCCTTTTAAGTAGATGTTACTTTGGTTTTAAAAACTTGCTTTGAGGGTCCAATTACAGTCTTTTCAGGTTTATGTTACTGCACCACATCTATTACTAAATTATCAATAACCCTCTACCACAATCCACTGAAAGTCTTCCCTGTTTGGTCATCCTAAGCTACCTCAGCATCCCTCTTTATTGAGGGAGAGGGATGGAGGCCTCACCTAATGACACTGAGGGATTACTCCTGGCTTTATGCTCATAAATAACTCCTGAAAGGCTGAAGGGACCATATGATATGCCAGGATCTAACTGAGGTCATCCACATGCAAGACTAATGCCCTTACCTGATGTGCTATCGCTCTAGCCCCTCATTTCCTTTTAAAAGACAAGTGTGTGGGCCTCTAAGTATATTTTCTCTAAGCATATTATTTTCTTTTGATTTAAGGACTATGTGGTTTCTGCCTCAAATCCTACATTATTTGTCTGATTTTTTTTATTTGTTTTAGAGAAGATGTGTGGTAAGTATGAATAATATAAACATCGAATCAAGTGAGTTTCCAATCAACAAGAAACAGTAAATTGAAGTCCACGCTGGTTTTCTGATACCTCAATTCTCTTTCATCCCCATTAAAGTTGCAAAATCTTGCTCAATCTCCATCAGAGACATATTTAGTTTTATCTTCTATACCTCTTTTTACATAGCCCCATTGATTTTTCCTTCTGGGCTTCCAAATTGCTGTCATTTATACTCATCTTTATTAAAGAATTCCCTCTAGGAGCCACATATCTGATCAAAACAAGTAAAAATTTCATGGTTTATGTCTAAATTTTTGTTTTTACAAACTTGGCTTATCAACTTTTCCAACCTTTTTTGTAATTGGCCTTTTGGTCCACTACAGGAAGTGTTCAAGGCTTACCCCAAGCTCTATGCTGAAGGATCATTAATGGGGAGAAGAGGATTCAGGAAAACAATATGTAATGTTGTAATGTGTATGTTTAATGTGTAATATTAATATGTAATATGTAGTTCTGGGAACTGAACTAAGATTGTCCATATGAAAGAAAA